>RJWJ010049065.1:0-10378 GCA_004363605.1 Indri indri | reverse complement strand
GGATCATTCCATACGAGTTTAATTAGAATTTATCTCCCTGAAAATAAAAACTTAAATACCATATGAATATAGTTTTTCTCTGAATTATTCTTTCATAACTATGTATCTACTTCAGTCATGAATGAATCTAATATTATTTTTAAGCCTTAAAACCACCCCCAGGAAGGAGATCTTGAAACCTTTCTATCTTTCAATATATCCACTTTCCTTTTACCATAATCCCTCATACAGTAGTCTCTAAACCTCTCAGTTTCCATGAAACGGTTGTATAAAGAACTCGGATCTACCTACATGCTATGTCTGGATTGTCCAAGTTTTCTAATCTGAAATGAAAGAAAGAGAGATAATGAGGTTGAGGAAGAAAGGAAGGGAGGAATTAAGAAAGGAAGGGAAAAAAGAAAAGAAGGAAATAGGGAGGGAGAGAGAAACAAAGGCAGGGTAACTTTACATATAACTCACAGGGTATCTCTGATAATTGAAATAAATAAAATATAAAGACTCATTTATAAAATATTTCTGTATTGTTGATAGAATTAAGCCCACTGTGTGTGAGTTAGGGTCTGACCACTCCCTGCAGGCCGTTTCCTTGAATAACTGCACTATAAAGTACCTGGTACATTGCAGGAACTCAATAAACAGTACATGTCACTATCATTACTATTAAAACTGTACTAGTGAAAGTGTCTGAAATAGAGTGTGGAGCTCTATAAAGTCTGCAACTGATGTACTGTGGCTGGGCTTGCCTTCTTATCTTCCAATCTTGTTTACTAATGAATTGACCAGCCAAGATCAGTGTAAACACGTGCCTTCCTTAGCAGAATTCTACTTTGACTATGACTATGCAAAAAAATTAGAAAAAGGTAAAGCCTTCAGTAGATTATTAAGGTGAGATAAAACAGAGGAAATAATGTAAGAACTTATAAAAAAAAATACAACTGACTAGCTTCTTCCTATATCCCTTACACAAGCAAACACACTTGATTTACCTCACTCATATATGTCTGATCTCCTTCAGTCTAAACCTCTTATTCACATTAGCAGAATACTTTGATACTAACATCTCTCATTATTTCAGTTGATCCACTCAACAACTCCCAAAACTGGAGTTTAAATCAGGGAAACTCTGCCATAGATAGATAAAGAAAATTATCTGAAGTCTCAAAGCAGGTAAAAGGCAGATCTGGGATGGAAGGGAAGGTGTCAGGACTCAACTCCAGCACACATTCTCCTGTATCCTATTGTCTGTATTGAGTTAGAGAACAATAATCTCCATATCTAACTTACGGCATTGTTGTAGAGATCTAAAGTAATGATAGACATGGAAGTGGTTTTTGTACGTAAGACTGACCATTCAAGACCCCTTGGTTTGCAGAACCTCTCCCTTCCCTTGCCTCTAGCCCCTCATAAGTAGTTTTGTGATGAAACTAAAAAATAAAAACAACTTTCCATTAAGTTTCGCTGTTATTATTTTCAAAATATCTAAACTGAAATATGACAGTGATCTTAAACTTCATTTAAATACTTACAGGGTAGGACAATGGACAGTGGGTACATGGCGAGAAATACATATAACTGAAGAAAATAGGAAAATAAGATGATGGCATCATAAATATCAATATTGGTTTGAGACCAGCACCTTTAGAGTTAAATTAAAAAAAAGGCAAGGATAAAATAATATCAAAAATAAACTCACCCTGGAAAGTCCTGTTTGGAGACAGCCAATTGATACAGACTAACCTAATAAATGCTGAATCAAAAGCAACATACCTGGATACAGAATTTCATAGACTAAAGTCTGAGGAAAAAGTGGTGTCTTCTCTCAAAGAGCTTTCTGAATAATATTTTTCAAGAAGAGATACTTGAATCTATCCTTTGCTGTTGGTCTTTAAAGTAGCCAAGTTAAGATAATGAATAAAAAATGTGCTTATGTTACTATTAATCGGGCTTCTTTACATTCTAAAAACTTCACTCCATCCTGTAAATCTAAATGTAAGTTCCAGAAATGACTGCCTCCAACTTCTCATGTATACACTAATGACAAGAAGAAACCATATCATATTCTCTAAAAAATACATAAGTCTTGATATAGTTTATTTTTATAATATAATTTTTATTCTTGAAAGATGTCTTAAAATTGCACCTTGGCACTGCACCGTATCCACAGCTTCATAACTACATGAGTGCATACAGAGCCATTAGTCTATCTCAACCCTGAAGATATCCTAGCACTGCACTTCAAGATTTGAAAAGATTTGTCAAAGATTTTAACATTGTATGTGCCCGTTTGAACCAGATTTTCCATTATATGTAGCCTAATTGATCCACAGCTTTTCCTCCTAAAATAATCATTATATCTAAAAGCATGTGGTGCAGGCTAAACAGGAAGAGGAAAAACACTTGGAACTATGAACCGGCTCAAGGTAGAAAGAGTCAACTCTACCCGATGAGTTGAAGTACAACTCAGTAGGAAGAATACAGACAACAGATGGTAATGCAAGCAAACATTTGGTCTCCTGACTGCCCAACACAATGTAACGAAGGTGCCTCTACAGGCAGTACTCTGAAACTCAGTGGAGCAAACGACAAATCTGTCACAAATTTCTGTCCCAGTTACAGAGCCAGTGTTCAGGAAGAATTAGTCAATTCTTAGAAGGAGAGACAGATAAGAGCAAAACAGAAATCCAGCCTTAGACGACTCTGGTACTAATTAGATGACAAAATCAGGATTTGGGCATTAGAAATAACAGAAAGGGAGGAGGAGAGAGAGCAGATGGTGGGGAGAACCTGACCTGAGTAAAGAGGCCAAATATGTTAAACTGGAGACAGAGTCAAAGTTAGTCTGGTAGAAAAACTGACTTGCTCCCGAGGCACCTGATTGTTGGAGCATTTTAAATCCCTCTTAACTAAAGTCAGGCTTGGTCCTAGAGCCCGGAACAAGACAGGGGAAGTGTAGTCATAATGTCAAGTATCTCTCAAGGGCAGGAATTTGGCAGCTGAGAAGCGGTAAGTCCTGAATGATGTCAGAGTCATCTGGATAGCTCCTGATCCCTTAATAACCACTTGACATTAACAAGTTGAAACTTGGAACTCACTCTGGTTCTTGGAAAAGTGATTTTTGCTTGGCTGGACTTAGCATAGGCTTGTGTAGTTAATACTAACAATATGACAACTTAATGCCACAGCTGATCCACTAGAAAACTTGGACCTAGAGAGGCCTTAAAATTCAAAAAGTAAATTGAATCCTGAAACAAATGCCCAGAAGAAAATGGGGGATAATGTATAAATGAAAGCACAAGTCATTTCTTCTATTTTTTCCTACATTGCTGAGTTTCTACGTAACACATTGCAGCAGCATCAAAATACATAAGCAACTAAAATTACTAATTTAAAATTTTTTTAAAAAATTGTCTACATTTGCACTAGCTTCACCAGAGACCACCAACTTACTAGGACAATAAGACAGAAACACTATTGTTGTTTAAAATAATTTTTCAACTTAATTTCTATTGTATTGGCATTCAGATCATTCCAAGTTCAAGCTCCTGTCAGAGTTGTTTCTCCCAAACTTTTCCTATTCCCTAATTTGGCATCTAAGTTCAAGAGAAAAACTTGGGAACGGTTCATTTTCTGAGTGCAAGTCTCTGGTCTTTGCTTGTCCTGTGTACCTGGCGTGGTCTCCTGTTGGTGAATTTAGAAACTGGGAAAAGATGTGTGGTTGTCTCAGCATTGGCAGTCTATGACTTTATTAGCTCCAGGAATCATAGTTATTAATCGGCTCCACCTCTGCATTTGCAGACTCTGTACATTTCTAATTCTTCAGCACAACCTCCATATGGTTACTGAGTCCATTCTTACTGGCCATTTTGCAACTTCATATTCAAGATCACCTTGCCTCTTCAAATGGCAGCTTCATACGGAGAGTTGAAAGCTCTTGTCTAAACTACATTGTACTTCGTGAGCGGTGTCAATGTAGAACTTATAGATCGATTGTACATCAGTGAAAGTCCACAGGGAAGTAATGTTATTTCTGGCTTTTACACTTGCACACCAGCCTCCATCAATGCCATAATATACGGGCACAGTTAGACAATGTGAGTCTCAAACATGTGTTGGTGGTGAGAGCCAAGATATCTCAAAGTCTGACTTTCAAAATTGTGTAGGTACTACCATTAAGATACACAGCTAAAACCTCAAACTCGGTTAGACAAAACCAGAATGAATTTGTCAGCAGTCATACTCAAAATATTCTTTAAATGAAAACCTTACCGTTATCCTGTTAATATCTGTAGCTAGTTTTAAACAGTAATATTGCAAGGCTTGTCCAGAAATGTAGCAATCTCCTTCCTCACCATTCAATATCCCCAAGCCCTATTTCCCAGTATCAACCATTTCCCCTTTTTGGCTATTTTTATTGTTTGCCTCCATATTTTCACAAAATATGCTTATATAGCTATGTCTAATATTTTCAATTTTGTCATCTATTATCATTCCAAATTATTTATATCCCATATTCACCCTCCATGTTATAAAAGAAAATTAAATGGCTCTATGGCTAGCACTATTATTGTTGGAGTTTTTGTTACTTGCAGCCAAAACCAATTTGAAATGACACATGTTGACGACACTATTTGGGAAATCCCATCTTCTGCCTCTCCCAACTAACTAACCCCATCCTTCAAAAGTTAGCTCGCAAGTCCCCTCTTCCTGTGAAGTCTCCGCTATCACCACTATTTCCATTCCCTCCCACGCACAGTTTGTGTCCTGTTCTCCCATAAAACTACGGGACTGTATCATTGCTTTCCCTTTATGATGTTGAAAATATTAATCATTTGTCTGACTTTCCTAAGAGACTATCCCTACTGAAGGGTGTAGTCAAGTGTCCTTCAACTTTTTATCATTATAGGGAACTGTAGAGGATTTTTAGAAATTATTCAATACACATTTACTAAGCAGAAATTTCAGAATTCCTGGTTCTTTTGTCTGTTAATCTTTTATGCTTTGAACTACTTGAAAAGTGCTTCCCACTTCTATCAGAAATACCAACTCACTATGCAGGAATATCAGTTGGGGAGGACAGTAAGTGGGCATTCTATTCAGGGCTATATCATAATCTTGAGAAAGAAGGACAGGAACATGTACAGTTTGAACTACCGCCTTTCTGATGATTCTAACATGCCCCCATAGCCTACCCCAAATGATAGTCACTTTTCTAAATATCCAACCAAAAGTTTTCTTCTCAATCTGTGACCGTTATAAGAATCCGCTATAAGTTGTTGAATCCTAAATGTATATCTCTGTAACAGTTCCTTTAGCTAAATTTGAGACATATATGCAAAGCCACATCGAGTGTCTCCAATTAGATTCCTGTATACTTCAAACCCAACATGTTCAAAGCCTCTGTGCAAAATCTGCTGATTTTCCTTGAAATACTACCTTAGTTAACAAAAACATAATTTAACTAGTCACCCCACTCAAAATCTTGACAATCATTTTTAGGCTTCTCTCTTTACACTGTTCTCTATATATACTCTGCTGCCAAATTCTAGTTCAGTCCCATCTTCTAAGTAGCTCACAAATCTATTAAATCCCCTCTAGTCTTACTGCTAATGTCTTGGTTCAGGCCATGTCAGTTTTCTACCTGAACTCTTAGGCCTTTGGACTGCTTCTAGTTTTGCTTAGGTGTACAGTGCTGTCACAGTGAGCTTTCTGCAGTAAAAATCTGATCATATTACTATCCTGCTTAAAAGTCTTTGAAGACACTTACGCAAGTAATAAATCTTGGTTTCAACTTTGATTCAAATTCCAAAGAGTTATCTCAACTCAGGCTGATGTAATAAAGCTCATAAGCAAAGAGTTAGGTGTTGAAACCCCAGATTGGGCTTCTTGCTGTTTGTTCACCTTTGGGAAAAAGAGAGAATCAATTCTAGATTTTACTACTTAGAAGCAGCTCCAAGAGGCTTGCATCTCTCAGCTGTCTTTCAAGATATACCCTACTATGGTGAGAGAGAATTCACTGTCCTTCTACTCTCCACATAGAAAGACACTGCAAAACTTAAGTTTATCACCTAAACAGCCCTGAGTGTCAGCCTACAATAGGAGTCGAGTGGGGAATGGATGACAGGAAAAAATGAATACCTAGTTGTCCCAAGTTATGTGTGCATTTGAATAAAGTCATCCAACCTCAAGATATGAAACAAGGTGGGGGATTTCTGGAGCCTAGAAAATGTTGGCAACCCACTCTCTGAAAACAACCCCAGTCCCAACACAGGCTCTCAATTCACCCATACAGAAGTTTTCCAGTCATGCAGCCATAAATTCCACATAGTTTAACTCCTGTGGGAGATAACTACACCTAGGGAACAACTGAATATGGGATAGTCACAAACCTCTTGGAGTTACCAAATTAATTAAAATCATGAATCCAAATTTTTTTCAAGTTACACCCTACTATTACTTTATACGAATTGTGACACTCTGCTTACTGCTTTATTCTTGACATACATTGAAGTATGATAACATAGAAATTAATTATGTTACTCCTATGTTAAACTAATTATTATTTTTCTTCTTTCACCTTAGCTACATTATTCTCATCCATTCCAGCTTCTAGACATGTCTTCTATTTATTTTCTCTCTGTTAAAGACTCATCCACCTAATAGTGGCTTTTCTTTTCATGATAATTGGGCTTTTGACATAAAACCAGACATTGCTCTTAACCCTATTGAAGGATTCCCTTTGCATCATTTTTTGTCCAAATTTAAATTAATACTGCTAACTATTCCTAGAATAATACCAACCATTTTATAGTTCACCCCAAGAGAAAAACTTTTCAAATGTTATAAGCAAACAAATTACTACGTTAACTTTTATAAAAGATTTATTTTGCTCACTCTCACTTCCATTTCATTTTCTATAATTATTTCCTATACTTGAGAAATAGTTTCATTTTATCAACAGATAATATTCTGTTTTCTTAATTTAGGGAAAATCTTAAAACCACCTAAATTGACAAAACAGGATATCTCGGGGTATTATTCTTATCTCTAAATTCTTAAAGCATTTCACTATTTGCTATTGATCAAATTCAGGTAACAACTCAGGTCTACTTTTAACTCAGGTGTACCCATTACCTGGAAACAAATATACTAGTGTCCTTTAATTACACTGCATAGATTGACTTCATAATGTATATGAATTCTTTAAGGTTATGTGAGAAAATGTGAATATTCATAAATAATGGTTTACCTTAAAATAATAGCACATGGATTTCGAGGGATTCTGAAACATGCTCATTAAAAAAGTGTAATTACCACTGAAATTTTTATTACAAGTATTACTTGAGAAGAATAGTCAGGATTATGCCCGACAAATGTAAATATCCTTTTTAACTTGGGCTTATAATATCTTTTGTATGAGGATATTAACATGTATCTTTACAAAAACCTCTTAAGACAGTATTGAAAAGTGACAGTAAAATTTCTATATCAAAGTCTAAATGGATTTGGACAGATTCATTTTTTAAACTCACTTATGCTAAGAAAACAGTTAAAAAATATATGTTTTCAAAAAGTTATAACAATCACTTTTGAAAATCCACACTAAGGACCCAATAAGATTCTAATGGTTTTCACTATGAATTACTAATTTATTTTCATGTTCTAGCTTTTCAAGTGACATATGCATTTAAGTGGCATGTATTACTCTATACCTTTACACAGTTTTAAAAGTTCATCATCCGGTCTGATCCACACCATACCAAACTTGACAGGACAGACGTTCTTTTTCTCAATAGATAAAAGTCTAAAAGTTTAAGTGACCTCTCTCCATGATCACAGAGTAAGTCAATTATGGAGCAAAGTGCCATATCAAGGATTTCTAATATCAAATCTAGCCTATTTCCTCTACAACTTAGACAGAGGCAAAAAATATATATATTTTTATTATTGCCTGCAGGAGATATACACATTTCCTAACAATTTTTAAGAGAATATTCAAATAGAGAAACATCTACGTTTTATAATATATGTTATCATAATGCAATGAGATAGCATCATAAGTTAATTTTCAAAGTAACTGTTTTACTTATTTTAACATCAGTTAACAGACATAAACATGCTTACACTCATACATACACACACATACACACAAAGCTTTGACAGACGACTTTTAAAAACATATACTTTCTTTTTGTTTGTCCTTTTGTTTTTTTTCCTTTACTTTCTTACATTCTTCTACAGAATTATTGAATGTGATCTGCCCTTCTTATGATGAACCAGGATCATTGTTTTGATGGTGACTTTGGCAAGCTACAATTCAGTGATGGGCGGTGACACTGTTAAACAGTGAGGAGCTCTGTGTTCCCCACAGCAAATGTCCAGAGACTGAATTATAGTTGCTGATTTTATCTCTGCTCTTATTTTTCTCACCACTAGGTGTTAAACCTATGTTTTGCTTCATCCTTTTGTCCTCAGTTTCCCCTATTTGCCTCTATTCTCTCAGTGGATTTCTAATAAGCTATCAGCAGTTACCTAAGGGGAATCCACATAACCAAACTTGTTATATCAGTTAACTTAATGTCCCATGCTTAGACATTTTCTTCCTTGAAGCTTAAAGGTAAAGTGCATGAGCTGCCATGAGACATGGTTTCATTCAATTCTGGTTTGTGACTGAAGGCTGCACATACGGAGTGTTACTATTATGCCATATCATGCATAGTTTAGGAAATATTATATAACCAGCATGAAGAGACACACAGCAGGAAGAGGACAACACAGGACAAGTTACTTTTTTCTTGCTAAATGGATTTTTTTCCATCTTCTTCCACATAAAACTCATGCATTCTTTTGACTGTCATAGAAATGAATGAGATTACATATTACCCCATTCCCTTTGACGAAATTGTGAAATTGTTGCTATCAAGAACACCTAAGGGGACTTTGCCTGTCAGCTTACCCTATGTTTGTATTCTCAGAGTGGAGGTTGGTGATGTTAAGGGTCTCTCTATTGGTCGGCAAGATGATTCCTGTAGCATATTGTTTATATTATGATAAAGGACATTTTATTATAGGCGTAAGTAAATATTTAAATTATGGCAATTTGCCTTGGTTATCTTCCCATTTTATATATATGTGGCCTGTAGCTGGTAAACACTAATAGATATTGTTTTAAAAATTACTAAAATCTGCATGTGAAACAGCACAAATTTTTTAAATTTGATTTTTTCTTTTTCCTTTTTATTATGGGTACATAATGGCTGTATATTTTTATAGGGTACAGGTGATGTTTAGATACAGGCATGCAATGTGAATTAAATCAAATCGGGATAATTAGGGTATCCATCATCTCAGGTATTTATCATTTTTTGTGTTAGGAAATTTGACTTTTAACTTTTTTAGTCTTCTGAAATGTTTATAGTGATTATACAAGACATACAAGCTATTTTGCTCCTACCAAAGTATTTTACAAACACATTTAAACTAATATTGCTCGATATCCATCAAAGAGAGCTATCAATTAACTTAATACCATTCACTTTAGTGAATAAAAATAATACTGAAAACAGGAAGCATGTACTGTCTGATCATAGTTTAAGCTGAATTCTGAATCTGAAACCTTCAAAGAAATAAACATATTTGTTTTACTATTGTTTATTTCTATTGAATTTAGATCTGAATCATTCCTCAGATTTACAGTTCTTCTAAAGCAATGATGAATATAAATATAGGTATATGTCTATAATGAGAAACTGGTAAGCTCTCTTGAAATGAGGGCCAGAAGTCATAATTCCAAAGACATCAGTCTTCAAGCTTATCACTTCCCGTCACTTTAGTGACCCCTGGTGTTGAGCTGAGAGAACAGAGCCTCACAGTTGCAGCAAATAAGCAGCTGGTAACTGAAGGAACCTCGTAGGCGGGGAAACTAAACCAGCTAACACAGGACACTGAGGGAATCATTTGCCTTATGGCGTGGCCTGTTCTTGACAATATTTTACAGTTTTGTTGTGCTTTGGTTTTTAAGACACAACACTCTGCTGAGCCATATCATAGCTTGAGGCAAAAGAAAAGATCAATAATACTGATCGTATCTTTATTTAAAATTTTTATAGTTTGTTCCTCACTTTTTGTGTTTTTCAGTAATTTTTATTTTTAAAAGATATTGCATTAAAACACTATTTTTCTTGATTACTAAGTTTTTTTAGTGCCCTAAATTTTGCACCTAAGATGAGTACCTCACAATATTCGTTGTATTGGATCGATAATCCTGACTCAGCATCCTTAGAGTGAGGCCTAAAAATCTGGGGTTTTTTTTTTTTTTTTTTTTGGTTTTGGTTTTGTTTTTAATAAATGATTTCAGTTTGGTCCCTGGACTCCTGCATTA
>RJWJ010049064.1:0-10375 GCA_004363605.1 Indri indri | reverse complement strand
TGCACAGTGCACACGCACGCCTGTGTTCCGCCGTGCAGGTCCACGTGGGCCTGTACAAACTAGGGAGGTCACCTGCCCTGTCTTGAACGTGGGAATAGTCCGGGAGGGAGGGAGACAAACTCTCAAACCCCTCTGCAATGGAAATAGAAGGCTCTTGAATCACTGTGATTCTTGGCTTCACTGAAGCCCCCAAGCAGCTGCCACAGCTGCCACCGCTGCCCTAGGGAAGTAGTAACTGTCTTACCTCAGTATCCGTGGAAGCTCAGGGCTCTTGTAGATGTATTTGTGCCTGTAGCCGAGGTCTGAGTGAAAGGGGATAAACTGAACTTTGAAGTCTCGGAAACTTCGAGATGGTGCAGCGATATTGTAGAGCTGGGGGAAAGGAGAGACAGAGTCAGAGCCCAGAGATGGTGGCCTGGCACGGAGGCCCAGGCCCTGAGGGAGACCTGCCTGGTGGCTTCGGCTTCAGGAGAGACCAATACAAGGAGCAGCCCAAGCTCCCATGCACACTGCCTCTGCTGCTGCAGCACGGCAGGGAGACCTAGGGGCCCAGGGCGGGCTGGCAGGTGGACCCTAGGCTTGGCTCCTGGCATGCCCACCACTCAAGACCCTCTCTCTGTCCTCACACCTCCCAGACTGCCCCTCCTCAGGGCAGCAGCCAGGTAGAGGAGCCAGGCCAGGTGCCCAGGGTGAGGGGTAGAAGCAGGGATGGTGCAGTCTCGGGGAGCTGGGACAAAGGGCGTGTTCCACAGGTTTAGCCGTGCACTCCTGGGCCAAGGCCACTCTACATGCTGGCTCGCGATGTGTCCCATTCAGCCTCCTCCCTCCCACCCTGATGGTGAGGGGGTGCAGTCTGAGCCGAGCCTTGCTGCACAGCTCTGCCTCCCCCGACTCCCCCACTGCTTCATTATCTTTGTGCCTCGCAGAGCCTGACTTCGTGGAGCCCATCAGGAAGCAGCACTCTGAGCTGTGAGGTTGGCAAACACCCTCTAGGCTCACCCTGCCCTTGCCAGTGCAGGGACTCAGGCGGCGCTCTCTTACCCTCTCTTGGCCACAAACCTAATCTTGCTTCCTGGCAGCAAAGTAAAAGCAAATTCAGCAAAAGCCAATGCTAATGCCCCATAGAGAACACGGTATGCTGCTGACAGCAGTCAATCCCCAAAGCAAGGCATTTCTGCATCAGTTCTACCAGCTGCGACCCCTGCATGGCGTTGGGAGACCCTCATCATCAATGGGCTCTTTCCCTTCAGCCAATAACTGCTGAGCCCTCCCAGCCAAGTCCCGAGTCGGCCTGGGCTCTGAAAACACAAGCAGCCCGACCCTGAGGACAACCCCTCTATGGGGAGCTGGGAGCCATCCACCTATTTTTCAAGCTCCTCGTGGATAGCATCAGTGGTCTGGACCCTGCCCCAACTCCAATACCAGACCTCCTATGCCCTTCCTGAGTGGCCTGGAGGTGATGCAGGGAGGACGAGGTGGCTTCCCGAGTGTGACATGGCCAGCACCTGGCCTGTGATGCAGCGCACAGGTGTCTCCTGCCCACCCAACCAGCCCAGCCCACGGGCAAGCCTGCACGAGGCCTGCTGCAGCAGAGGCAGAGAACCGGGACACTTACCTTTTTGCCAAGCTGGAAGGGCACCACTGGGTCATCCTCGGCATGCAAGATGAGCAGGGGACAGGAGATGTGCTTCACACTGCGGGAGGGAGAGCGGCTAGACCAGGTGTCTGCCACGGAAAGGGCAGGGTTGCCTGGACCCCCTGCCGGTAGCAGGGGGCTGGGGGAGGGGGGTCTGGGGGGGGGGCAGTCACCTCAGCGCTTAACAGCCTGAATTCTGCTCGGTTTATTTTTACTAGAGAACTAGAAGTTAATTTCTTAGTTGTTTCTACCAACATCTATTTCAGCTGGGTGACTGGTGTCAACCTAATCTAGAGATCAGTTCATTCACCAAAACCTGGCCCCTCCATATTTTCCAAAAATTGAAAATGATTATTTTTGCCAATTGAGATATTCTTTAAAAGTTTTTTATAAACTGAATTTAGATGAGCCAAAAAACTTCACAAAGTAAATGTTACTAGGAATCTGTTGGTAAAAAAATAAAAATAAAAAATCAATACCCTTTCTCTTTGGTGTAAATGACATTTAAGGTCATTCCAGCTCTGAATGTTTACAAGTGAATTAAAATTTTCAGTAGGTTCGACAGACCCAAATCCCGTCAGCAAGCCACATTACCAGAGTGGGCTGCCATGACTGGACGGGCCCTGGGCTCTCCTGGTCCACCATCACTGAGGTGGGTGTGGGACCCAAGCCTCCACCTGGACCCCCAACAGGGCTGTGCACTCCTGGTGCCTGGAGCAGGACTCAAGCTGGGGAGAGCTCCTGGCCCCTCAGATGCCAGCCCTTGCACAGCCTGCAACTCTGCTAGTGGCACAAAGCACACACTCGTGCTTCCTGATAGAGCATTTCTAATGTTTGAGTCCCTTCGACCTGAGGCTTCTGGAGAAAGCAGCAAAGACTGGTACAGACCACTGCCCACCTGAGTTCAGGAAAGCCCTTCATGTCCGCAAAACCAGCCCCTGATTCCAGTGATGTCAGGGCCAAGGCTCACCCAGGGCCCCCGCACTCCACCCAGCTCAGCTGGGAGGGTCAGGCCAGGGGTAGCTTCAGGGGACACAGTGGTCACTTTTGTTTTTAAAAAGACATGCAGTTTATTCAAATAACTATTCTTAAGTTCCAAAACAACATTTACAAACAAGCAGGAGTTTTTGCTTATAATGTTTGCTCAAATTTCAATTTGTTCTATTTTTATTTTTAGAACCAAAACATACTTTAAAGGAAAAAATACTCCAATTTTTCATATTGTTTCAAAGGGTAGATTTTTAAATATTAACAATATTTAGATAAGGTTTTTTCTTTCCTTCTTTTTTGAAAAAAGGAGAGCCCATGAAATAAAAACATCACAAAGATAATGTCAGCGAAATCTGAAACTGGTTTAAAGAAAGTCCTTAACTAGGATATTTAACTTGGTTTACCTAATAGAATTATTTTTAATAATAAACTCTGCAATATCTTTATATAACCAGACATAAATCAAATGGCTAAGGTAAAGTCATTTTTTGAATAACAGTTAATATTACCGCCTTAATATATGTTCAGGAGTTCTGGTTCTGACAGACTATTTAAAAATAAAACAACTATACAGACAAAAAATGTTATCTTAATATTGCTTTAATTCTGTAGTCTTTTCAAATCCCTTATTTCCTTCCCTTGCAGCTCTCTGCATGGCTCTCCCTGTTTACAGACCTGGCTGTTGGAGAACAGCCCTGAGTGTTCCGACTCCACCCTGTTTGGTTAATGTGACCAAAGGGCTCATCCTGGGGGTGCTCAGTGTTTTTCTAGATTGAAAAGTTACTCACTCAACCACAGTACTCACTTTTCATCATTTGCAAATTTAATTCCACTGCTTGTAATGGGATCAAGGAAGAACCAGTCAAACCCAGGGAAGTACCGATATATCTGAAGACAGATGGAAACCATTTTCAGAAGCGTGAAGATAACCATGTGGAAGGCAAAAGGCCAGGGTTCAGAGGGTTTAAGTTCATTAACTGTAACTGCAGGGGTGACATGTAGCCAAGGGGTCACCAGAGCTGTACTTAGGGCCCCTCTCACTCCCACTGTGTCCTGGCTTTGCCAATGTGGACAGAAGACTCACCTGCCAGGCCCCACAGACTGGACATGGCAGAATCTGCCCCACAAACGGGGCTCCCACACCTTTCAGCAGAGGCCGGAATCCAGCTCAAAAACCAGACTTTCCACAGACACAAGGGCCACCACCCCTAAGAAAATGGAGGTCCACAGATGTTTTCCTCACATTATTTTGGAGAAAAGCAACATCAAAAAAGACAAAATAAAGGGCTATTCTGGTCTGCACTAGAGCAGCACAAGGCCAGGACAGATGGACTGACATGGGCTCCAGAACACTTGGCCAGTCAGAACACTGGAATCAGGAACAGGAGTGGGATGCAGGAGAAAATACCTGGCCAGGCTTTAAAAGAAGGTCTAAGGCTTTATTCCCAGCCAGGAGGGGCGAGGGCCGGGTGAACCCACTGGGGTTCACCTGGGCTTCAACCTGAGACACGATTGGGAGGCCACATTCCCTAGTCCAGGGTGTCCCGTCCACGTACACAGAGCGGAGGCGCCCAGCAGCTCTACTCCCGAGGCAGCCAGGATAGTAGCCCTGTGTGGGCTGCACCTCGGGCCACCAGACCACACAGGCATGGCCTCCAGTGGGCCAAGCCGCCCTCAAACAACCCAACTATGACCTGTCCTACTGCCTGGCTATAGGTTACAAACTTCTCAGGCAGCTCTATACACAGACCAAGTGCATGGAACTAGGATTAATTTTTAATAACATCTGTATTCATTCTAGCATTTAGTTTTTTATTTTTAAATTTTATTTTTTTGAGACAGGATCTCGCTCTGTCACCCAGGCTGGAGTGCAGTGGTGCAATCACAGCTCACCATAGCCTTGAGCTTCTGAGCTCAAGTGATCCTCCTGCCTCAGCCTCCCCAGTAGCTAGGACTACAGGTGCACACCAACCCAAGCCAATTTTTTTTTTGGTAGAGATAGGGTCTCCCTGCATTGCCCACGCTGGTCCCAAACTCCTGGCCTCAGGCAATCCTCCCACCTCGGTAGCTGGGACTATAAGCCCATGCCACAGAACCTGGCCACTAGAGTATTTAAATAATAACTTTTACAATTTTTTTTCTGTAATTATTTACTTAATAGCTGTTTTATAGTAATTATTTTAATAAAATAATTTTTAATAAAATCTATACTTACCACTGAAAACGGATGGCTCTTAGCTTCTTCTCGGATATTAGTGAATGGAGATTCCAATATAAGGGCATCTGGAGGTGTCTCTAGATAAATGAAAAAACAAACAGGGAACTAAGCGATGGGCAAGAAGCGGACAACACAGATACAGGCCATGGGCTCTGACAGGCCCCTGGACAGGACAGTGAGCCCCGGCGGCCTGCCCTGCTAGTCCAGCACTGCCCGCAGCTCCCCTGCCCAGGAATCTGCCTCTGCAGGCTCCTGCTGAGATCAGCAGGTGCAGGAGGCGTCCACCTGAGGTGGCTTCAGCTGCTCCTGAGAACCACACTTGCTGTGCTGCTTATTGAGAGCCAGGCCTGTGTGAGGCTCCGCGGCCTCTAGAGAATCCTGTGGAGAGGGCAGGCAGGGTCCCCCCCAGTGCCGTTCCACGTGGACACTGAGCCCTTGACAGAGTCCGTAGCAGGGTCAGGACATGAGCACTCAATGCTGTCGGCCCAGGAGACCAGCAAGGCTCCCTTACCTCGCTCACAGAGGCGCCGCACCAGGTTTGTTGCCACTCTGGGAAAAAAGAAAAATACAGTTCAGTTGAATTATAATAAAAATTGTTTTAAATGAGACTGTTTTTACATTGGAAAGTGCCCAGAGAAGCCATGGGCTCTGTGAGGCCACTGGGTTTCGAGGCAGAGTGGAGGGAGTGAAGAGGCCCCCAGGACAGAGGTGGGCCCACTGCCCGGCCGTTGGCTGACCCCTCGACCAGGATGGCAACGGCAGCCAGCCTCCTTGTCCCCAAGGTGTGTCCTGCCACCTCTCCTGGAGCAGCCCCCGCAGGCTGCTGCCCTCCCTGCCGCTCTCCCCACTGCCACGTGGGCACTGCTGAGGCAGACAAGAGCGCAGCAGCAGTGGGGCCTCCCCTCAGCTGGGGGAGGCTGAGGTCTGCCTGCGCCCATCCTGCGGCCCAGCAGGTGCCTCTCCTGGAGCTGCTCACTCTCCCCACGAGGGAAGGGGAGGCCCTGACCTGGACACTCCCCAGCGTACAGGACACTGTTCAAGTGAGGAGCAAGAGGACAGGAAGGGCTGAGCCACTCCCCAAAGGGAAAGGCAGCAGAAAGGAGCGGTAGAGGTCTGGGCCCCATCAGCTCCTTTCAGATGCTCTGGACCTTGCACCAGCAGAAAGGACTCAGGCTGCCACAGGGATGTTAAAATGCTTCCTGTCTTGCCTGTGTGGGAAGCAAGCCACCCAAATTCTCTCCCCTGAGCCCTGAAGACACCTCCTCAGGGCCAAGTCTCTTGGTGGAGACATCTCTACCTTGAGCCACTTCTTGGGATGAGGAGCTAAAGTAACTCAAACCCTTGTGGTCTCTTGCGGTGCTTCCCCTGCTGCGACCCACCATGGGGACAGGACAAGGCTGGTTGGGACTAGAGGCACCTCAGGGTCCAGAGGCAACCAGGGCACCCTTGGGGTTCATGGCTCCCCTCAAACCCCCAGCTAGAGAGTCGGTTATGAAGACCTGCTCTGCTAAAAGCCACCTCCTGCCTGGAGCTCTTACCCAGTGCCCAGGGAATGGCCCCAAATATACACGGGGTTGTCACCACTTCTTGCTTTGATCCAGTCAAAAACATGGAGTGCGTCATAGGTCATGCCCCGCTCGGATGGCGTTCCTATCGAGTCACCCCAACCTGGGAGGGAGAGACAGTAGGCAGTCAAAGGCAGCTCACACAAAACCCATGCACACCCCCGAAGGGGCCCAGGGCCAGAGAGGACAGGAGAGCAGCCTGCCCCTCAAGAGCCTGCAGCCCACCCTGCTGCTGGACGGGCAGCACCCCCATGGCTCCTCGGGCACTGGGGAGGCAGCCCCCCTCCAGGAGAGCCCAACAGCAACCCTCTCCTGCCCCTGCTGACTGGAAAACCAGAGGTCCCCTCACATGTCCCTCTAGGTTGGTGAGTGCAAATTTGATTAGCAACTAACAGAACAGCTGAGTCAACAAACATATCCCAGAACTTCAGACACATGCCCCGGCCAGGCCAGAGCCTGCCCATAGGCACTGGCATCCTCAAACCAAGGCCAGTGGCCCTCTCCGTCCCTCTTGAGGGGTGGCCGCCCTCTCCCACTTTCTTAATGGGCAGGACAGACCAGTCCAGGGCAGTGGAGTCTCTGCCATCATCATCCTCAGCTCTATACTTCTCCCACCTCCTCACCCTGTTATGACCCTGAACCCAAACAGCGTCCAGTGCCCTCAACAAGTCCCCATAGGCAGCTGTGCCGATGGGGGTTGTCAGATATGCAGCTGTGCTGGCACTGACCAGACACCACCCTCAACACCAAGGGGACTTGGCAGGGGTAGGCACAGGGCAGAGCACTGACAGGCCCCCAGAGAAAGCCCAGCCTGCCCAGGGCCCCACACAGGGACCAGGGTGAGCCCCAGGGGACAGGACAGGGAGTGGGGAGTCAGGAGACTGATTTCTGGGTTCAAGGCAACCCTGACCCAGAAAGGGAAGGGGGCTGCTTTCACCTTAGGGCCAAATTAGCATCTTATTTGCATAACAGAGGAAAAGTCACCATCTCCATCTCCAGCCCCAAACTACAACCTCCCCAAGGGCCAGTCTCCAGCAAAGGTCAAGTGCAATTGTCTTTCCGGCAGCTCAGCAGTGAGTCATCATCAAATGATCTGAAAGCAACACAAAGTTCAGAAAGAGCAGGCTCTGCAGCGTAAGCAAACCCCACCGTTACTGCAGCAGGATTGGCCCTTCCGGGGCCTCACAGACACCAGAGGAAGGAAAGAGTGATGCCAAGGGCCAGGGCCAGGGCCAGGCTGAGAGGCGTAGGACACCCATTGGGAGGTGGGGGCACAAGACAGAGAGACAGATGCAGTGACAGACACACAAAGAGAAAAAGACACAGAAAAGAGTCAGAGATGGAGCTAAGTGGTCACTTAGAAATGTGGAGACTCCTTAAGAGCTGAAAGGAGAAAGTGCTGTGGGGTTTCACTTCATGACAGTGCAGGGAGGCGAACAGGAGGAGGGCTGCACCTTCTCATTATCCTAAGGCCTCTAGCATGTAGCAGGGAGAGGAAGGGTCTTTTAGCATGCATAAAAGGGTAAGAGAACAAACTACTTTCTAGGCCTCATTTTGGAGTTTTTCCCAGCCCAGAACTTTCACCTTGATGGGATTTTCTTCCATGAAAGAGCCATCCCTGCGGTTAGCAGAATGGTGGCCCCCCAAGATGCCCACATCCTAATCCCTGGAACCTGTGATGGCATTAGGTTACTGGGCTGAGATGGGGATGACCCTGGGTGATCTGGGTGAGCCCATAGCAATCACAAGGGTCCTCATAAGGGAAAAGGGGACACAGGAGAGTCAGGGTCAGGGCAATGGAGCCCCGAGAGGCTGTTGGTGGGCCTTGCCGGTTCTGAATACAGAAGGTGCATGGGCCAAGGAACCCACATGGCCTCAAGAAGCCGGGAAAGGCAAGGCAATGATTCTCCCCTAGAACCTCCTGAGGGAATGCAGCCCTGCCAACACGTTGATTTTAGCCTAGTGGCTAAAGATTTTGAACTTCTGACCTCCAGAACTGCAAGATAACAAATTTGTGTTGTTTTAAGATACTTTGTTTGTGGTGACGTGTCACCGCAGTAAGAGGGAACTAATATGCCTCACAACCAGCCAATAGCCACTCTCCTCCACCCCACTGCCTGTCCCCGGAAGGTCAGGGCAAGCCAACCAAGCTGATCCTTTGGATCTTTCTCAGGGCTTTATGGAGGAATATGCTTATGACACACTCTCTGTTAATACAAAGTATTTCTGTTGCTCATTGAGATAGAATGTTCTCAGGACACATCAAACTGTGGATTCTGATCTGTTCAATGGCAAACCCTGATTCGTTCAAAAAAAGCAGAAAGGCTGACGGGGCAGAGAAGAATCCATCTTCTCTCTTAACAGTTCTTCCTCACTTCAACAAGATAAGCTCTGCTGACCCTAAAACATGTCTGAAGTCCAGCTGGGGGAAAGTCTGGGTTCAATAAAGAAAAAAGACAATACTTTCTATGTTTAAACTGTTGCTGATGGGGCATATGCTGGGGGCTCAGGCGCTGCCTCTCCTACCAGGAGGGGCTCCCCGGGCGTCCACATCGGCACGCTTCATCAGGAAAGCCAGCGCCCAGGACATGCATCAGAGTGCCCCACTGTGTTTCCCTACTACTGTGACACAGGTCTGTGACACAGGTCTGGTACAGCAAAAGCAAGCTGCTGGACCTGCTGGAGCATCTCCGAGGGAGGCCTATCCATCAGATACCATTGGGATGAAATGGGAGTGCGCTCAGATGCACTTTCAAAGGAAATCTCACCTCTGTAGTCAAAGGTGACCACATGGTAACCAAGGGAACTCAGCACCTGTAAAGTGAAAAATAAACATCTTTAGCAACAAATTCAAGCATCTCGGAGTGAGGGCAACTTGCCTCTTACTAAACCCATCCAGCTTTCTGTTTTTGTGCCTTGCACACAATGGGAAGTTAATGAAGACTGTCAACGTGCTCTCTGATTCCTGACTGGACCTTACAAAACCCAGATGCCAACTGCTGGCTTCTTCCGCCTGAGGAATGCGGGAAGGATGTCTCTTTCTGCGCTTAGATGGCTAAAGGGCCCGGGACAGACCTCTGCAGTTCCCAGGACATCAACTGCACGTTTGTGCTATGGGGCAGCCTCAGTCAGCCTCCTCTGGGGACAGACAGCTCTTTGGTGCCGCTAGCATGACAGGAGACTCCCAGGAGGAGGACCTGAATACACTGACACCCCACCTAGGGACCCCTACTGCAACCTAGTAGTTCTCAGATGTTAAGCTTTTGTTGAATTTTTTCTGTTATTTTTTTTAAAAAGCTCTATAGCTGACCTCTCCCACTGAGATCACTCCTCACATGCCC
The DNA here is from genome assembly GCA_004363605.1 of Indri indri. Classification (NCBI taxonomy): domain Eukaryota; kingdom Metazoa; phylum Chordata; class Mammalia; order Primates; family Indriidae; genus Indri; species Indri indri. Next base: position 625 of record RJWJ010049064.1, on the reverse strand, counting down.
TGCCCCCGTGTCCTCACTGCGGTGTGCCCGCAGGTAGGAGGCTGCGTTGCCACCACACCACCCAGAGTCACTGCTCTCCCTCTTCAGGAAGGGCGCTAGGGTGCTTCCACAGCACAGCCTGCACACTCCCTGCCAGCCTCCAGCCCCTTGCAGAGCCTGCACCTCCAGCCAACCTGCTCCAGCCCTCCTTGACCTCAGCAGGGATGAATTATTTCTATTAACAGAAACCTCGAAAGAGGCCCAGTGATTTCTCAGGCACTCCCCTCTCCTGACTTGATCCAATTTATCTAAGGGGAAAAACCCTCCAACAGCCCAGAGCTAGATGTACCAGGCATGTCTGTGCCCCTTTCTGCCCTGCTGGCCAATGCAGACATCCTTAACAGGAGGAGAGGGATGCAGGGTAGATGGACCCCTGAGTGGGCCCTGGCTGCTGCTCCAGCAGCATCTCTTAGGCTCCAGACCCAAACACCCTGATGAAGAAAAAAACCAAACACAAGCGAAGGTCCGTATGCCCTGCCACAGGTGTCCCCTTTACCTGGGGAGACCTGTGGGTACCTCCACTGAGTTGGCCTGGAATCTGATTCAAGTCCCAGCCGCACCTCCTGCTGGGGTGAGCATGCAACTC
>RJWJ010049063.1:0-10379 GCA_004363605.1 Indri indri | reverse complement strand
CATGAGCCGTAATAGAATCCAATGTTTATTGTATTATAAATCACGGGCAAGTAGGCAGATCGGCAACAGTTTATTATTAAAGATTCTTTCAGTGTAAATCTTTTTCTACCATTGTATTTGCTTCAGCAAAATCATTTTGTGGTTGAGTGGGGATGAAAGGCATAATGTACGAAGGAGTGAGTCCTAATAGGAAGCCGTTATCTGAGTAAAGACCACTTGTTCCCTTTTGTTCAGGGGTGCATGCCAGAGCTTCCTCTCCTCTGCAGACATTGTCTTGCTTTACCTTCCCTAGGAAGCGGTTTTCACTCTCCCGGATCCATTTATTCAATGGAGAGTATATTTTAACAGCCCGCCTTGTAACTTAAGCTTACTGGTTCCTGTCTTGTAAATTAAGTTTACTGGTTGGATCGAGATAATGTTTAACCAAAAGAAAAGGGTATGTGCTTGCAATATAATTGCCTGGGGTAAAGGTAGCAGAAGTCACCCAGCCACTGCACCCTGGCAGGGCCACCGTGGGTGGCATTCCGTGCCAGCCCTGCAGTGACATGAGCGGCCAGCGGAGGGCGCCAGCCTGCCGCTGAGTCTCTAATGGGAGCCATGGCATAGTCTCTTCTTGCCTGGTCACTGTGCCATTTTCCCTGGGATAACATAAAGATCACAAGGAGCCAATAGTCCAGTGAAATAAAAGAGAGTTTTTCCTGGAAGTCCTTTAGGTTCTCATATAAAAGTGAGCTTGGTGTCATTGGCTTGGCAAAACTACATTCTCCTTAAATTCTGCTGAATTAGCGGCTTCCTAAATATTCCATGTTTCTTATCATAAGCCCACATACTTTGTTTTTTATGCACAGAGCACATAAGAACAATCACTTGACACTTGAAACTCGGACTTGGAGGGGTGTGGGGAGGCAAGGGCAGCATACATAACCTAAACATCTGTACCCCCATAATATGCTGAAATTAAAAAAAAAAAAAAAAAGAACAATCATTTGCTTGATTATTTGAAGGGACTAAGTTGACAAGTTGACCCCAAGCAGCTAAAAATGGTATCTATTGTAGGGCCCCTAATTAACCATCAGGGGGCGCTCAGACTTTGTCAAATTAAAAGCGTCTCAGCCTGGTGGGCCTTTAAAACTTAATATTTACAGAGATTTGTTGGCACAGTCATTGGGAATTTTTTCATTTTGGCTTTTTTTTTTTTTGCCTTCTATTTTCAGAAACATGTCTGTTTTGAGGAAAATTCCAGCTGAGGATGCTACTTGAGAAATTTTAAGACTGATTTTAGCTAGCAGTCAAAATCATTAAAAATTTTAGAATTCAGTCTAAAGACCATGTCTTTTCATAAAAGTACTTATTTTCAGCCTTATAATAAGACCTTAGAATTGGAAGAACACTTCCCGCTGGGAGCCATTCCTCGTTATCCTGGACACCATAGACTGCTCTTGGCAGGGCCTTCAGAGTCTCATTGCCAAACTCCACAGACAACGCCTCAAAGTCACAATAACTTGGATATGTTTGGTAATGGGCTGTGGATATTTTTCTTTAAAAAAAAAACTGATATTGACTATGAAGTTGAAAGTCAGTGTGTTACAAATATTAGGACATCACCTACTCTGTTCTCTAAATTCCTCCCACTTAGGGCCAGGAATGAGTATCCAATACCTACCTCTGCTGCTACAAATCTCTCAAGGGGCCCTGCTTGCCAGCATCCCCTTAAGCATGGTTGGCCTGCCCACCCTTGCCAGCCAGCTCCCCCATGCCTTCCGACTCATGAACAATTTTTTTTGTTGCATTTATTTTTTATTTGTATCTATTCATGCGGTGCAGTACAATTTTGCTATATCATGAACATTCTTAATAGCACTAGGCCATGTGTCACACCCTCATAGCAACATACTATTTCATGTCCCTGGCTTTATCCCTGCTCTTTTGCTGGAATGCCCTGCCCTAGTCTTTCACTTGGTTGATACCCTTTATTTATTTTATTTTATTTTATTTTTTTATCTTTTTATTTTATTTTATTTCTTTTCTTTTTGAGACAGGGCCTTGCACCCAGGCTGAAGTGCAGTGGTGCAATGATAGCTCACGATAACCTCAAATTCCTGGGCTAAATTAATCCTCCCACCTCAGCCTCCTAAGTTGCTAGGGCCACAGGCACACACCACCATGCCCAGCTAATTATTTTTGTTTTCTTGTAGAGACAGGATCTCGCTATGTTGCCCAGACTGGTCTCAAAATCCTGGCCTAAAGTGATCCTCCCACAGTGCTGGGATTACAGGTGTGAGCCACCACACCTGGCCAGTTGATGCCTTTTAGATATTTCAAGGCTTAACTCACCCTTCTGAAAGTTTCCTAAGCAGAGGTCCTGGCTGTACAGGATACGCACCACACCCCGTGGCGCCCATGGCCATTTGTATTATCACCTGTAGTGCAGGGGTGGGAGCCACTTTCTGGTACCTGCACTGACCCAGTGTGAGCTCCTCATTGGGTTGGGCAGTTTCTTAATCACCGGTGCTAGATAACCATTGAACTTTCTGAGTGAGTGAACGTCAATATATATAACTCCACTGTTCACTCCAGTGTTCCTCTTTATAAAAGTCAGTTGCACAAGCGCCCTCAACACTGTATGGCATCACATACTTGAGCTGCGTGTGTGTATGTGCGTGTGGTGGCTGACATTTTCACGGGGACTCTGGCAGTCAACTTTGATTATGACCTCTCTGCTCATGCACTCTGCATTTACAGTTTCAGGAGGCAGAACCTGCATGCACATTCTTACAGAGAGCCTTACTGGGGTCCTTTCCTGATGGCCGTCTTATCTGCTGAATGAAGAGTGTCTGGCTTATGCCCCTGACCTTGACAAGGGCATGGCGGCTCTTGGTACATATTGGGGGGCTGGAACATCCAGTTTTGCTGCCATCAATTCTCAGCCAACCCCTCAGTTGCCCTTTTTGGCCTGTGTCACAGTTACTATTTTGATGTCAGTCTCCCCCACTAGGACATGAGCACCACGAGGACAGAGATTGAGTTCTGTCTTGTTCTCTGCCACAGTCCTAGCACAGAGCCTAATGCATGGTGTCACCGTTAATTTATTATTGTATTTGCTGGGAGGATGGATGATGAGCAGGTGGGTAGATGGACAAACAAAGGAACGAACTGCAGACTAGATGCTCTGCCCCTGCCTGTGGAAGGCCTGGCTGAGGCAGTTTCCTTGTCTCGTCCCCATCCTGAGTGCTCCAGCCTATCATGCCCCCAAGAAGGAAACTTCATGCATCTCAGTCCTGTCTCCTCTCAGTCTGTTTCCAAACCTCACCATTCCTTGCCCCTGTGCCTGAGTACTCACCACCTCCACTGAGAACACAGGGCCGCACATCACCAAGCCAAGCACATGCTTTTGTTCATTCAAATGCAATGGCAGCGTAGCACCAGCTGCTGTGTGCGGCTCCCACACGGGATTATCTCTAAATTTATCAGAACACTTCCAGCACGGCATTACAATTTGTTTTACAGACAAGAAAACTGGTGCTCATAAGGGTAGGGAACTTGCAGTACTACACAATGAGCAGAGTCGAGCACTGGGAGCCGAGTCTGTCTGGCCCCAGAGCTGACACTATCTCAGCTTCTGAAAGTAGCTCACACAACCAGTCACACACTGAGACATGGTTCTCCCTGCTCTGGCGTTTTACCGCTTCTCAGGAGGCCCTGTGGAGACACGGGTGTTTGCAATGTGTGCATTTGATGAGGGTTAGTGTCCCAGGAAGGGCACTTTGTTCCACTTCACCACCACCAGCAGCTGGCTCTGTGTGTCTTAGGACATATCTCTCGACCTCTCTGGACTCAACTACCCATATAGTGAAGGCTCTGGGTTGATAATCCATAAATTCTCTGCTCTAATTTAATAGTGGGTTTCTTACTCTTAGATATTCTGTGTCTCATTTTTTTCTCTACTTGCTGGCTCCACAAAGCAAAACTTACTACTTACGGTAATCCTTGCCATCTAATTTTGTATTTATGTTGACTATGTAGACCATTTCTAGCTATGTTAACCTCTGACTCCTATAAAATGAGAAGCTAACACACAGAATTTTTACTATTTTTGTTAGTGCGCTGTGTCATTGTGATTACAGATATAGGGTGTTTATTCTGTGCCATGGCTGCTCTTCAATAAGCCCTGTTCTGTTAAGGTCCTGGCTGACCTTAACTTCTTAAGCTCAACAAGGACAAGAACAAAAGTGACTTTGATTAGAATTGTCCTAATCTGGTTTATCAATAGCAGGGGAATTTATAAGCAATTACCAAAATGCATCCAAAAATAAGATGGCTTAATGAATAGACAGAGAGAAGATATGTGATAAAGCCAATATAGCAAGATGGTAACACTTAAGTATCTCTCTGATGGGGTACTTGGTCTTCACAGTACAGCTGGGAGAAAAAATTACCAAACCTACTGGAAAAATCTGCAGATAATTGTCCCATTTTAATGAGACCAGCAGAATGTGGTTATATTTGAATTTAGTCAATTATCTATGATGTCTTATGTGAAAATGGTTTATTTTGAATTAGGACCTCCAGTCTAATTGTAAACTTCTGGGGAAAAAAATCCAAGTCTGTACCTGGGGCTCCCAAGAGTTACCCGGGAGAGACCATGCAGGAGAAAAGCGGGCTCCTTGGTTTGCTGCACAGGCATCTCCTGTTTGCAGTATTTTACAACACGCAAGTTATGACCCTTGGGCCAAGCCCAGACCACTGCCTGGGTCTGTGCAGCCTGCAAGCTAAGAGTGGTTTTTACATTTTTAAATGGTTGGGGAAAAAAGTCAAAGAATAATGTTTCATGACACCTGAAAGTTATATGAAATTCAAATTTCAATGTCTATTAATGAAGTTTAATTGAAATACAGCCATGTACATTAGTTTACAAATTGTCTATGGCTGTTTTTGTGCTACAACCACAGAGTTGAGTTATGGGCCCTGTGGCCCACAAAGCCTGAACTGTTTACTATGTGGCTCTTTACAGAAAACCTTTGCCACCCTCTGCCTTATCAGGTAGAAACATCACTTCCACACACTCAGACATTAGACACTTGGATTCCAAGCACATGTCATGGAGCCTGGTAACCATATCCCACGGACTATGACTTTGAGTTTCCTTTCCTATGCTTTCTTAAATGAATTTATTTTTGTTTTTCTTTTATTTACTGTAGTGGCTAAACAAGTTAGCTCCATCCAGTACTCCAAAGAAAGTTCCCATGCTTTCCCTGTCAGCCTTGCCTTAGCTTTACACACTGGTAATGACGCAGAGAAAGAAATGTTGGCTCTGAGAATTGTGTGTAATAAAAATCAACCTTGAATTGCAGCGTCACATCGACTTTCAGAGATGAGTTCCCAAAAGGAAAAATAATTGCCCCTTAGTTGTGAGGGGGGGAGTAGAAAACACTGGAAAGCTCTGCTCTTCTCAGTGGGTAGACTATACACACTCAGTTCTGACACGTTTCTTGTGAGAAAACTAATAAAACAGACAATTAACAACCATTATGCAATTAATTCACATTTCACTGGGACGTTTACTGGCTTCCTGTGGCTCAAATGTTCTCAGAGCCACACTGTGTAACCACAGGACAAACAGAAAAAGCAAGTTCAAGTGGCCTTGTGGAGACATGGCTTCTGGAATTCATTTTTGCCTGGAAAGCCCTGTGTACAAGTGAGGGTTCCTGAAATATTCGGTGGATCATCTCCACAGTGGGACTCAGTGTTGCTGGTTGACTTGCTTTTGATGAGTTAAGTGACCACTGACCATCACATGCATAGATGGTTTTCATGTGGCCATGTTTGCAGCATTATTCATGACTTTTTCTGTCTCTTTTTTCCTCCTTTGGCTTTTCTGGGTTTTTATTTTTTTTCTTTGCCAGCAGGGAAGCTAAAGAAACTTGAACAATGTGATTCTGAAGTCGTATGCTAAGTAGAAACATGCAAATCAAATATTGTACTGTTGTATATTGATCAAGTGCCTTTAAGCTGGGCTGTGTGCTTAGTGAGTTTCACTTGTTCATTCTACGCATATTAACTGAGCGCCTGTAAAGTGCTAAGCACTGAGCTACCCAGGCAAGCTGAAACAGGTGTGGTCACTGCCCTCATGGAGCTTGCAGTCTGGGGAGGGGGTGGCACATCAGTTAGCTGCACAAATTATGAAACAGCAACTTTGATGAGGACTTGGCATTAAGGGTAAGGGGTGGGGAATGGGGAAAGCTGCCTCGGGAGACCGACCATCTGGGGCATCCGCCTTGGAGGCACTGTTGCAGATCTAGGTCTTTATGCCAAAACCAGTGGGAAGGGGTTTAAGCAAGAAAGTGAAGTGATCAGATTTTCACTTTGAAAAGCTCACTCTTGGCAGGCATGGTGGTTCACACCTGCAGTCCCAGCTACTCCAGAAGCTAAGGCAGGAGGATCCCTTGAGCCCAGGAGTTCCATGGAGGCTACAGTGAGCTATGATGATGCCACTGCACTCTAGCCTGGGCAACAAAGAGACCCTGTCTCTAAAAAAAAAAAAAAAGAAAAAAAGAAAAGAAATGCTCATTCTTGCTGCTTAGTGGAAAATGGATCGTAGGGGGACAAGATGGGTGTGGTGTCACCAGTTAGGAGGCCGTTGGAGGGATGCAACAAGAGATGCTGGTTTTGTTGACCAGTGTTGGTGGCAGTGCATAGGGAAAATGGTGAAGACCATGGGAAGTATCGGAGGGTAGCTTGGCAGAACCCTAGGGGCTGACTGGGCGTGGAGGGCAAAGGGGTGGAGAGGGGTTTGGGAGGCACTAGTAGGTTGGGGGGTGCCATTTGCTGAGACAGGAGGAAGGGCTGGGTTTTGGGAGTAGAGAGGACTCTGCTGGAGGATGATGAGTTTGGTTATAGATGGGATTGTTGACCATGAGGCACTTTGGAGGAGCGAAGTGGAGCCACCAGATAGGCACTGTATATGTTTCTGGAGCTCAGAGACATGACCTGGGGCCATGGGGACCTGGCCCAAACTTGCCTGCCTCTGTACCCTTGCTGCTGTGTCAGGGGCTCCCTGATGCCCCACCCACACATCCTGTCCTCATCCAGGCCTGGGAAGTCCTCTCTGTCACAGCAGAGCCCAGGACACACCTTGCTTCCTCAGGTGTGAAGCATTGCCCACTGCCTCAGTTCTCCCAGCTATCAGTGATCTCTCCTGTTCTGCCTGTGGCTGGCAAGCCAGCCTCTCTTTACACCCCTACCAGCATTTTTATAATCTGCCTCCCCTCCAGCACCTAGCTCCATGTCCTCAGGAATGGGAGGTGGGCAAATAGTAGATACAGCCCACAGCTGCATTTATTGTACGTATGCACAGGTGTGCGCGCCTTCTGTGAGATGCATTCTTATAGCTTCACCTTCCTGGCAGCTCCCCACATTCCTGGCAGCACCACGACTGTCAGCTTCCAGATGGCTGTAGGGGTCTTCTGCTCTTCACGGAGCAATGGCGTGGGTGCTACATAGTCATGGCAAGTAAGGAAACAGGCACTAAATTTAAAGGGAACACTGCCAGATATTTAGCCTAGAAAATTTTACCTTAGTGGAGCTTTGTTTACTAGAAAAACAAAAGTAAATTAAGGCAAAACGCAGATTTTTAAGCCATAGGTTAAACCAGACTCGGCCCAGAGAGAAGGAAAAGATGAATCCACAGTGTTTCCTGTATCCAGAGGAGAGGGCCTGGCCAGGAGGAGAGCAGTGGCGGCTCATGGTGTAAAGCAAAACACCCAGCACAGAGTAATGGTTTCTTGTCTAATATCTCCTCTGACCATTCAGTACAAGCCTTAAAGAATCTAAGTATACTGAAAAATTCAAATGATGCTCTCAGAGGGGACTTTTAAATTCATTAACATTGCAACAGCTCCTGAAAAGGCACATGGAGAAATCATATCCCATAGGGCCAATTTGCTTGTCATACTGGCTTTAGTCGACAAGTCACTAGGTACTAGGTGCTACAGACACCAGCACATTTATGTATTTGATACACAGAATCCTAAGCTTAGATGTGTATGATACTTGCATTTTCCTCTACCACATGTCTATTTTGAACTCCTTTGTTAAACTGTTAGTATTGTGGCCACTGGCTCTACTGAGATAAGTATTTTAACTTCCTCAGCAACTTGATCAGCCCCTAGGTCCTGCCAAGTTACCCTCCAATATTTCCATGGTCCTCTCCATTTCCCTACGCACTGCCACCAACACTAGTCAACAAAACCAGCATTCCAGAATTCTAACATCTTCAGTTTGCTACTTCAGGTATTTTGCTCTTCGCTTGCCTAAAAGCGCTAAACCTTTACACATCAGTGTTTTCCAAGGACTGTTGCAGGGAAATCGGTCCTCTGCCTCGGCAGCCGTGTGATCATCCTCCAGGAAGAACATGGGCCCCAGCACACACAGCACACCCGGGGCGGGGCAGGACCAAGGGGGACATACAGACAGGGGTGATGCCTTCGCAGCAGTGACCCTCCCACCAAGGCACAGTGGGTCCTGACATTTTCTTTTTGCTTATAAAATCTGGGAAATAAATGTAAAGTTCTGGCCTTTCAGTGAATAACAGTGCTTCTTCCTTAACGTGCTCATTGTAAAAATATTAGTCTGGTTGTCTTTTTTTCAGGACTTAGGCTATTTCTTTATTTTACAGGCATGAAAACAAAATGAAACTGATGACCCATTTAAAATCTAAAGGTAAGAGAAATAACTCTTGGTCATGGCAAATAAGGAAACAGGCACTAAATTTAAAGGAAACACTGACAGATATTTAGCCTAGAAAATTATACTTTAGTGGAGCTTTTTTTACTGAAAAAAAGTAAATTATGTCAAAATGTAGATTTTTAAACCATAGGACAACAGATTTTCATTTTGTGTTTGAATGAAAAAAGTTGTGTGTCACATATATTTATTTTCTATACCCTCATGTGAGGCCTAAAACGTGCCTGTGATCCCTCGCAGCTGTCCCTGGGCTGGGGTCTGAGGGCATCTTGGGGCACAGTTCTTCAAAGACAGGGCCACACAGGTGCCATGGATCACAATGGCAGAGCAGTATCATTTGCAAGTGTGATGTGCAGGGATCCTGGCCTCCACATCTCACTGATTACCAACACCGGTATAGTCCATGGAAGGTTTCTTGCCTCTCTCCCCATCCTCACTGTCTGTGCCCCACAGGTACCCATCGCTCATGATGTGGCAGGGCTGTTGGAGTAACTCTAGCTGGCCTCCTCATATCCAGACCCTCCCAGCCACTGACTTGTCCACCTGGCCACCAGCATCCAAAACCCGATTTACCCTTCTTAACCTTCCTGCTTAAGAGCTGCCAATACCTCCCCACTACCTGCAGGACAGAGCCTAAACTTTCTCCATTTGTGGTCTGGCCCCATCTACTTTCCAGCTTGTTCCTCCCAGGATCTGCCTCCTTTGGGTCTAGCCACAGTCAGCTTTCTCCAGATACACCATACCTATGCCTTGTACCTTTGCTCACACCATTCCTTCTGTGTGAAGTTCCTTTCCCTTCTCCTTAGCCCAGTGGGCTCTGATTCATCCTTCAATGCCCAGCACACAGGGGGAGAATGTGACCTTCTTTCCACCATGACACTGTGCCATGTCCCCTGCTGAGCGAGGGCTCGCTCTGCCCCTGTCTCCTTAAGCCCCAACTCCAGTGGACTGTGATGGAGAGCATGGGTCAGATGACCTGAGTGGGACTCCCAGCTTGACCACGCACAAGATTGTAGCCAGTTACTTAACCTCTCCCAGCGTCAGTTTGCTCAGTAAAATGGAGACATAAATACTTACCTTACCAGGCTGGTGTGAGGATTAAATGGAGTCATGTATAAGAAGCAGCACCGAGCTGGCAGGTCCTGCCACATGGCTGTCAGTGTGGTGAGGGGAGTTTTCAATGTAGTAGATGCTGTCTGTGCCCCTCCACATCCCATCAGACCACCCGGAGGTCACCTCAGCTCCAGTTCACAGCCATGTCTGCAGCCTTTCACACCAGGCAGCTGTGTGTCTGTGTCTGGGGGCTTCCTCTGCCCACAGGGTCATGCTCTGCCCTCACAGGGCAGCCCACAGTGCCAGGGAGCTGATGCCCTGAGTCGAGAACAACTCTCAAACAAGAGAGGGGCATTGGTGATCCAGTTACCTCACATCCTCACTCTTCATTGGGACAATCTGAGAAGAGTGCTCCAGTCTCTCAGAAGGGTCCCCAGCAGAAGCCTCCCATCCACTGCCAGCACCTGCGGGTCAACATGCCCTTCATTGGCTTCCTCTCTTCCCTGCGTCCCTCCCCGCCACAGCTCCTGGGATCACCTCCCAAATAAATGATATGGGCCCAAGTCCTGTCTCAGACTAAACAT
>RJWJ010049062.1:0-10378 GCA_004363605.1 Indri indri | reverse complement strand
GATTAGAGATGTTGAGCATTTTTTTATATGTTTGCTGGCCATTATTCTGTCTTCTTTTGAAAAGTTTCTGTTCATTTCCTTTGCCCATTTGTTGATGGGGTTGTTTGATTTTTTTCTTGTTGATTTTTTTGAGTTCTAGATAGATTCTGGTTATCAGCCCTTTATCAGATGTGTAGAGAGCAAATATTTTTTCCCATTCCGTGGGCTGTCTATTCACTCTAATGAGAGTTTCCTTGGCAGTGCAGAAGCTTTTTAATTTGATTAGATCCCACTTATTTATTTTTGTTGCTGTGGCGATTGCTTTGGGGTTCTTCTTCAAGAATTCCTTGCCTAGGCCGATGTCTGAAAGGGTCTTCCCAACATCTTCATTTAGAATTCTTAAGGTTTCATGCCTTAGGTTGAAGTCTGTTATCCATCTTGAATTGATTTTTGTGAGAGGTGAGAGGTGGGGGTCCAGTGTCAATCTTTTGCATATAGCTATCCAGTTTTCCCAGCACCATTTATTGAAAAGAGATTCTTTTCCCCAGTGTATGTTTTTGTCACCTTTGTCAAAGATTAGATTACCATATGCAGATGGTTTCATCTCTGCATTCTCAGTCCTGTTCCAGAGGTCAACGTCTCTGTTCTTGTTCCAGTACCAAGCTGTTTTAGTTACTATAGCCTGGTATACAGCTTAAAGTCTGGTAGACTGATACCTCCCAGTTTGTTCTTTTTACTTAAGATTGCTTTTGCTATATGAGGTCTTTTCTGGTTCCATACAAAGCATAGAATTATTTTTTCCAGATCTGTAAAGAATGACAATGGGATTTTGATAGGGATTGCATTAATTCTGTAGATCACTTTAGGTAGTATGGACATTTTAATGATATTGATTCTATCAATCCATGAGCAAGGTAGGTTTTTCCATCTGTTTACATCTTCTACAATTTCGTTTTTTAGTGTTTTGTAGTTCTCCCTGTGTAAGTCTCTCACATCTTTTGTTAAATATATTCCTAGATATTTAATTTTCTTTGAGGCTATTGTAAGAGGAATTGCATTTTTGATTTGATCTTCAGCTTGACTGTTGTTGACATATATGAATGCCACAGATTTGTGTGTTTTGATTTTGTATCCTGAGACTTTCCAGCACCAGTTATAGAAAAGACTGTCCTTTACACACTGCATGTTCTTGGCACTTTTGCCAAAGATAAGTTCACTATATTTATTTCTTGGATTTATTTCTGTTTTCTCTATTCTGTACCATTAGTCTATATGTCTATTTTTATGCCAGTCCCATGCTGTTTTGGTTACTATGGCTCAATAGTATAATTTGAAGTCAGGGTGTGATTCATCCGATTTTGTTCTTTTTGCTGTGGACAATTTTGGCTATTCTGGGTATTTTGTGGTTCCATATAAATTTTAGGATTATTTTTTTTCTATTTCTCTGAAGAATGTTGTTGGTATTTTGATAAGGATTGCTTTGAATTTGTAGATTGCTTTGGTAGTATGGACATTTTAACAATATTGACCTTCTAATCCATAAGCATGAAATATCTTTAAATTTTTTTGTGTCCTCTTCAACTTCTTTCACCAAGGTTTTATAGTTTTCATAGTAGAGATCTTTCACTTCTTTGGTTAAGTTTATTCCTAGGTATTTTATTTTCTTTGTAACTATTGTAAAAGGGATTACTTTCTTGGTTTCTTTTTAAGATGGTTTACTGTTGTCTTATAGAAATGCTATTGACTTTTGTATGTTGATTTTGTATACTGCAATTTTACTGAATTTGTTTATCAGTTCTAATAGTTTTTTGTAGAGTCTTTAGATTTCTCTAGATATAGGGTCACATCATCTGCAAAGGTGGATAATTTGACTTCTTCCTTTCCAATTTGGATGCCCTTTATTTCTTTCTCTTTTCTGATTGCTCTAGCTAGAACATCCAGTACTATGTTGAATAACAGTGGTGAAAATGGACATCCTCATCTTGTTCCAGACCTTAGAGGAAAGGCTTTCAGTTTTTTCCTATTCAATATGATACCAGTTGTGGATATGTCATATATAGTTTTTATCATGTTGAGGTATGTTTCTTCTATGCCCAGTTTTTGAGAGTTTTTGTGGCTAATTATTTTCTTGCCCTGAAATTCCAACAATCTTTCTAAGATTATCACAAAGAACACTGTTACTTAAAGCAACAGTGATCATGATTGTAGCACTGCTTTTGGCACAAGAAGTCAAATCAGTTTGCCAATGTCAGGGAACAGAGCTAGGGAAATAAGTGCTGCTTCAGTGAACCAATATTTATTGCATGGCAACTCCCTGATAGAATGTAAATGAAACAGTAAAAGCAGCTCATGGGGTACTGGTGAATCTGCACAATATTCCTAACATGAACACTGTTGGTTTTCCATTAAGATGCCCTTGGGTTCCTTTTACCTGTTCTGTGTCCATCCTCCAGCTTCTGTGTGCTGTGCTTCTCACTGCTCAGCCCTGAGACCTTCTTCAGAGGACCGCCCTCGGGCTATTGGAGCTGATTGAGGCATGCTCAGACAACATACCACCTGCTCCATATCTCATGCAGACAGGAGAGAGAAGGCTGTGGTTGCAGCACCCATAATTATAATGCTCCTGAAAATATTGGCTAGCCTTTCTGGAATAACCAAATGATTTTAGGTGGGAAGTGGTAAGATTATACATTTAATAAGATAGTGATATTAAAATGCCTTGCTTTATGTAACCATGGAAATATTAGGCACTTTGAAGTCAATTTTGTCCCCATTCTTTCCCCCACATGTACCTTACTCAGAGAAAATCATAGTTTTACCATGTATAAACCATTAATTTATAAGTCTACAGGATTAGAGATTCTACTGCTCTGGAAATTCCATGATCTTGTTTTTCTTATAAATTAAGCCAAACTTTTCAATCTCTCATACCTAGCAGACTATTGAATAGATTTAGCCAAACCCTTTATGCTTTGTTATATTTGTTTTATCTCATTTTGTTTGTAAATGGAAAATGGTCTGTCATCATCAGGATAATAATCTTTCAAACACTAGGAAACTATTATTATGTTCCTTTCTCTTGAGTTGACAAAATAATTCCCTTCCTTGTGTAATCCTTTGTTTTCCAAACATTTAATCATCTTGCTATCTTCAGAATCCTTTTTAAGTTCCTTTTTTTCTTAAATTTACAGCCCAGAACAACATATTAACTGTATTTTATACATTAAGTAATCAAAGCCCGTAAGTATTTTATTGCTCTACTGAACATGCTGATAAGTTTATTTTAGGCTTCTTCCTGTAGTGTTGCATTAAAGCCTATGTTTCTAATGCCTGACGAATGAATGAATGAATGAATGAATGAAAGCAAGAGCAATATACTACAGATACGTGTTTTATCGCAAACCCTAAATATTTTTCCTGTCTTAAAAAAAAAAAAGCATAGCTAAATCATTTTGCTTTTGGAGTCAAAACATCACAGAAGGAGATATAACCTACTGTATTGTAAAATGCATTCATGACTTGGGTTTGAGTCCTGGTTCTGCCATTTTAAGCTGTAGGATTTTAGGTAGATTGTTTAAGTCTCTCAAAGTCTCAGTCTCCTTATCAACAAAACGGGAATTTTGATAGATACTTTGAAGTTTGTTTTGAAGGTGGACACTATGTATATCATAACTTGGCAGTCAGTAATCCTTTAACAAATGGCTACTGCTAATGTCATAGAGACCTTTAATTTCAAGAAGAACCCAGGGCAGTCTTGATAAAAGGGCTTTAGCTTTCTTGAGAGAAAAGTTTGCCCCAATGCTATCACAACAATGGCTTTGTTTAAGAAATCTTTGCCTTATAAAGAATTTACTGATTCATTTGAGATCCTGTCTGCATGAATGAAAGAGTACTCAGTTCAGAATTAGGAGACTTGAATATCTATCTTCTTCTGCTGCTAATCATCTCTATAACCATAAGCAAACCACTCAACCTCTGTGGGCTTCAGTTTTCACATCAATAATAAAATGAAGTAGTTGAAACAGAGGATCCTGATGTCCCCTCTAAAATTTTGTGACTCTGAGAGACGTTTTGGAGAGCTTATGAGAGACTAGGGGAAGGTAGTGAAAACAGTTGAGATAATGACATAAAGGAGACTTTTCCTAAGGTATAGGTCCAGGATAATCTTCAAGAAAGAAAAAAAAATACTATAGTTAAAACCAAATTTGAAAAGATAAGAAAGAGCATTGCTCCTTTAATGTGTTTTGGAAATTTGGGTTCTCACAGGATATTTTGTAGAGCTCACTGGCATTAAAATCCTTCATGCATGTAAATTACATGTTTTTAAGACTGCTTCTAAGGGTGCTAAGAGTCCAAAATCTTTGAACCAGATAGCATTAGGTTGAAAGAAGGAAGAAAAGATACTATAAAGATAAGAGGGTTTCAATTGGTTGGGTTCAAGATGGTTATTGACACCATTTTTTTCCCTTTCGTGCTTATGACCTCTGTATCTGATGAATTTATTTTCCAGGAGAGAGATCATTTTCATTGTGATTCTGAGAGATGTGCAAAGAGCTACTTCCAGCTGACACAGACTTACCAGAGCCCCTGTTGGGAGAAAGAGCATTAAGATACATACTGTGTTTTCTTTCACTCCTATAAAACTTAGAAACTTAGAGAAATGACCTGGTTTCAGCTAATTACACACATTACCTGCCGGAGGAGGTGCTGGTACCTAAACAAAAATAGATCCAGTTTTATTTTTTAATCTCCAATGGCAATATCCATAATACAAATAATGCATCCACCCTCAGCAATATGACCATGAATCCAACTACCTCATTTTTCTTTTATAGCAAATGGCAGAGAATTTAATAACCATGCAATGAGAAAAAAAGCTACATTTGTGTACCAGCTACTGTAAAAATGATGTAACAGTTTCCCTGTTAAAATACATTTTTATTGATGATATTCAGGAAAGAGAGAAAGGATAAACAAGAAAATAAAAATCACCTATAATAAAAACTTCCTGAAATAGCTATTGATGATATTTTTATGTGTATTCTCTGTCTTTTATCTATGCATATGTGTAGTTCCCCAAACTGGGATAATAATGTGCATATTATTTGACATTTTAAAAGAAATATTGAGACTATATAATAAAAATTTTTCCATAATGGTAAACACTCTTTGAGAATATGGGTGTAGGATGGGGGTAATGGCAGAGGGGAAAAAGAGAAAACAAAAGTGGTAAGGGATGAGCTGGGAAGGCTCTTTGGGCCTGGTTTGAATTAGCAAGGGTATGTGCTGTGGCAGAGTGGGATGTGGTAAGCTACTGGGTAACGTAAGCATGGAGTCGTTGATCCCGCCTCCCTAAAATACAATAAATTACATAGTTTAGTGGGACATCCCTGAGACTCATTAACTGATCCTAGAGGAAGTACAGTGGAGTGAAACAAGCATGGGCTTTGGACTCAAACATTTGGGGTTTAAATTCTGGCTCCTACAGTCATCATATATGCCAATAGACAAGTCAATACCATATATCTATATCTATATCATCTATATCTATATCCATATCTATATATATAGAGAGAGAACCTATATTATATAATATAAGGTTGCTAGGAAGATTCAGTGAATTAAGGCATTAAGATATATCAAGCACTTATGACAATAGTAGATAGTAAGCCTTACATAAGAGCTACTATTTTTTTTTTATTATCTTTCTGTAAAAAACTACCACATGGTATTGAATGAATTAGATAATATGTCTAAACGGACTTAATCTAGAGCCTGGCCCTCAATGATGACAGTTGCTACTGCCTTTGTCCCAGCTCCCATGAAATTGTTTTATTTCCTCAAATGAGTGAGGCTCTCTCACCTCCAATCCTCCACATACTCTGCTCTCTTTACCTGTAACACTTTTCTTCTACAGGCAACTACTCACTCTTCAGATTACGCTTACACATCATGTCCCTGGGAAGTCATCTTTGTCAACAGTTCTGTCTCTGCCTTTCCATCTTCCTCTAGCTCCCTGCACTTCTCCACTCAGGGCATTTATTATCCTTTATGGTGAGTCCTGATTTTACTTTTTCTCTTCCCCACTTGTCAGTAAGCTCTACCAGAGAAAAAACTGTTTCCTTTGCATAACCTGGACAGTTCCTGATGTAAAATACGCATTAAACAAATAATAATAATAATAGTAATAAAACTGTTAAATAAATGAGGAGTCATCAGAAAGGTAAGAGGAAAGCCAGAACAGAGTAATTCCCTGAAATTCAACTCATAAGTGTGTTGCATCAGGGATAAGTGACCACTGTCAAGAGCTAGGAGAGAGGTGGCATAAGCCAAGGACTAAAATGTGCCCATGGGTTTGGCTGCTAGAAAATTACTGATGACTTAGAAGAGAGCAATTCAATAATGTGGTGGAGGAGGGAGCAGATTGCAAAAGAAGGAGGAATCAAAGAGTGGTGAGAAACCAGAGTAGCGAGTGTAGACTTTTTTTTAAAAAGCTTGGAAGTAAAGCCAAAGAGAGTACGAGGACAGCAGCCCAGGGAATAGAGTGGCTAAGAGATGGCAGGTGTAGGTGTGAGCCTGCAACTCTGGGCGGTGTGCCCGTGTGTGTCTCTCTGTGTGTGAGCTTGTGCCTACGTGGGTGTGTGCTTCCGTGTATGCCTCTGTATGTGTGTGTCTGTGTGTGCTCATGCCTATTTATCTCTATGTGCATGTGTGTCTCTGAGTGTCTGTGTGTGAGTATGTGACAATGTGTGTGTACCTGTGTCTGTTTATCCGTGTGTGGCTGTGTCTGTTTATCCGTGTGTGGCTGTGTCTGTTTATCTGTGTGTGGCTGTGTCTGTATGTATCTGTGTGTTTATATGTATATGTCTCTCCGGGAGTATTGGAGGTGTGCGTGTGTGTGTGTGTGTGTGTGTGTGTGTGTGTGTGTACGTGTGTGTGTGTGATTAAGGTGGAAGAGACTTGAACATCCTCCTATATTGAGGACAAAGAGTCAATGGGAAGGGAGGATCACAGGAAAACCTGTTAACACCAATAACCCAATCTGAAGAGGGAGTTGCCCAGAGGACTGAGGTTTCAGCACTTTTTGCCTGTGAAAACTAGGATAAAGATTACTCTGTTACCGGGTTTATTTTCATGAACACACTTAAATTGCATATGTCATTCCTTGAATTACTGACCTATCTTTCTCCAGCAAACCCCCTACTCCACCTCAGCCCAATTGCTGAAGATCTGGGATAACTAGATCATTTCGTTGTTGGTGAAAATATTTGAGTGTCACAAAGGCAACAAGTTGCCGTCTCAATTTTTATGTATATAATTTCTTTTGCACTATTTTATAAACAGAGCCTGAAAGAAAAGTGAACAAGTGATACATTTACTCATCGACAGTATAAGCACACTCTGAATGTAGTACACATAAATTCAGAATGGCTAAATTAAAAATGTATGGGATAATAATGTTGAAATATGTGCTTCTGGTTTTGAAACTTCTGATATTTATTCATTTAAAAGGACATTAGTAGTATTCAGCAGGTGATGTTGAATTCATATTTCAAAGAATAAGTAAAGAGTCAGCCACTGTTTAAAATTTGTCACTGTCTAAATTCCTTGGCTATGTGGAGACTAACTAAAAGAGTTTATATTTGTTAGAACACTGTAAAAGAGGGAAAACATTAGAGTAATATTTTTCAGAAAAGAATGTTTCGAAAATGTTTTGAAAAATGTCATCACATACAAAAAAGGGAAGGATTTTTTTTTTTTCCCATTACAAATCCTTTCTCAGTGGAGCTATCAAAAACCTACAGGCTACAATTTTAGAAATCATAAAATTCAAAGTGTTTTTAATGAATGTCTTTTAAAATTCATTTTGAATAAGGAATACATGTACATGTAAAGTATTCAAAAGGTACAAAATAAAATGCAGTGAAAAGTAAGTCTTCTCTCGATCTCTGACCCCAGTCACCAAGTTCCTACCCCAGGAGCAACTGCCATTATTAATTTGATGCAGGTCCTTCTGGAGACATTCTTTGCATTTATAAACTTGTATATATTTATAATATCACCTCCATTAGTAGCAGACTACATAATTGTCATCCACTTTGCTTTTTTTTTTTTCCTGAATGATTCTTGACATTAGAAAATAAAAGAAAGATAATATTGGACATCCTTAGCCAGCAGAATATTGGCCCAGAAGTTACTAGTGAGACTTTTACGTCATCTTCCTTTTCATTTATTAATATGCACAGAGGTTTTTGTTTTCTACTGGAGCATGAGGGAAGAGAAGGGAAAAATTTGGGTGGTGGAGCCTGTGGTTGTGGGCAGCTAAGGATGGAAGTTTTTCTGGCCCTTAAATGGGTTGGACTGCCCAAGCTCAGAAAAGTGGCAGTCCGAAAAATAATGGCACTATTTTTTTAAGAGAGATTTGGAAGGTTCATAGGAAGTAAGGGATGGCCAAAGGTTAATTTCTGGGAAAGAAGAGCCATTTCGGAGTCCTGGTGACCAAATGTGGCACACAATTGGAGAGAAAACCATTTCCTCCATCTCCCCTTGGAACCCAGCAATGATCTGACACTCCTCAAATCTGTAGGCAGAGAATGCAGAAAATTATAAGCCAGAGTAGAAAAGGAAGCAAAAAACAGTAGCATGCAGTTACAGACTGGGTTGTGGGCATGTGTGTGCCACCCTTTTGGGGAACTTCTAAAAATATCTTGGGGACACATGGAGATGCACTAATTACTAGTCATCAAAACAGTTGGGGCTCTTGCCATTATAATTTGGGCATAAAAACAGACTGCAACTTCATTTTGTATTCTCAATCTGGTGAGGCCTAAGAAAACTGGATTGTAAGTAAAAGTGGAAAATACTAAATACGCAACATATGCAATACCTTATAACAGGATGGAGAAATGGAATGGAAGGTTAGGTTGAAAAACAACAGTACCTGTTCCAAGTTGACATCCTGGACCAGGACTTCAAGTAAGAGGCAGAGAACTAGAAGATCATTCTTAAGCTCCTCACTCGTATCAGGTATATAAAAGGGTAGAGAAGAAGATTGAAATATTATTTCTTAGGAAGATTTCTTTGGAGAGCTGTACTAGGAGTCCCATGCCCCCTACAAGGGCAAGTTCTGAGGGATGCCTGACCCTCACTTTAAGCCAAACTTTGAACTGGACTGCACAGAGAGTCTGATGTGTGTTCCCCAAGGTTAAAGACACAGTACACTGATATCTGACTCTCCCCTGAGAAATCTTGATGGTAAAAGACTGACTGGGTAGCTGCGACAGGCAAGCTGAAGAAGTGGTCGTGTTAGGCTCCCAGCACTCCTAGAGTGCACTGGGCTAAGAAGAGGTGAGTGTTCTTTTTGGGTATGATGTGGGCCATGGGTGACCTAGCATGATCCTGGAGTCATTCTACATCTTTCCTAAAGGGGCTGCAGAGAGAAGGTGGATGTAATGCTACATTACCAGGGGCTAAGGAATGCATAAGTAACCAGGTAGCATAGAGACACCCATGCCCAGAGAACTTCAGATGGACATTTTCAAGCAATTGAGTGGATTCTCAAAATAACCCACTAAAGTGTCTCTTAGCAGAATCAGCCTTAAGCAAAGTCAAAGCCAGGTAGTGCTACCATTCTATGACCAAAGAACCCTTGCTGTCCTCAACTCTCCCCTTCTCTCCAGCTCCACGCCTAGAAGTACCAGAAACCTCGGATGAAGGTTTGGAGGAAAGAGTGAGGAGAGAAGAGGAATGAAAGCACTGGGTAAGAAGAGAGAAGAACCTGACCATACTCCAGGGGCAGAGAGAGGCTTCCACTTTTCAAGTTCAAAACTGAGTAAAAGTGGAAGCCTAAAATGTTTATTTTACTATAACTAAAGCAAGACTATTTAGCCAATGATAGTATTTGTAGTAACCAAACATTTTCATTTTCTTCTAGGGGCAGGGAGTGAAATAGCTCTACTAGATACAGGGGCGGTGCTGCAAGAACCATGAGTTGTGTTTGAGCCTAGTAGCATTTGCCTGTAGACACGAGGGAAAGACAAATAGAAGAAATCCTTGACTTCTCCAGCATTTTCCATTCCTGTCCCCGCAGAGGTCTTCAACTTCTACTTCACTTTGATAGGTTTCTTTCTTGCAAGGGCACTCACGACTTCCTGTCATGGCTTCCGTACCATTTCCGTTATTATCCCAGGTTTTCTTCATTACCTCAGGCACCACCCCAACCCGTAGTTCTGCTTCTCCCAAGCTGATTTGCTCGCTGTCCCTGGGTAGCTGTGGTAGTCACTGTCATATTGACGTTTTCTATCAAAAAGTACAGACCCTTAAGAAGGAATATCCCAAGGGACTTCACCCTGCCAGCCCCTGTGGGCACCAGAGAACCCCCCCAAAAAAAAAAAAAAAA
>RJWJ010049061.1:0-10381 GCA_004363605.1 Indri indri | reverse complement strand
TAATGTGGCTTAAATTTGCTCTAGGATTATAGACATCTAGTCTAATTAGAGTTGGAGAAATAGGAGAAGATCATGGGTAGTTAAATAGCTATTTGGTGACAAAAATAAATTACTTATCACATTTTAAAGTATCTACATATCACTGATTTTAAGAAAGTCTGCTCACATAAAAACTTATAGAATAAATGACTTAGGGACTATTGTTTATATTACACAAATTCTTTGTTTTGCCTAGAGGTTCCTAAAGGATAATTTTCCTAGTTATACCTGATACATATTTGATTTGCAAATATCCAATGGGCGCACCACTCTTCAGGAGCCAACTTATTGAGAAAAGAAAGCTACTTTGCAAAATTATTAGATGCCATGTTGGAAAACACTTTAAAATATAAACACAAGGTTCTTGTCCACTGTTTATTAGGGAGATAAAAATTATAGGCTGTCTTGAGAAAAGGTGAAGAAACAGTCCCATGTAACTGAGTGTCAATCAGATGTCTGGTGTGTACACGTAATGAGGTCTTTTGATCGTGGAAATGATCTAGCTGCACACAGAAAATGCAGACAACCCCAAAACTGTAGGGTTTAACCCTCTTTGATATAGTACATATCAGATTCTATATTCCATTATAACTTAAGCAAAAAACAAAAACAAATTAAATTACAGGTCTACAAATGAATATTAGAAATATCCTTTAGATAAATAATTTTTCTCTAACAATGGACAGTTCTTTATAGTTTGACATCTTTAAAACACCCAACACACCCTTACCTTAACTTCTAGATATCTCAAGTTATCTGACTTGTCAGAAGCTCTAAATATCAACACTTGTAGCTGAGATTTCTACATCGTAGTCCCATGCCAATTGAAAATGAGAAGTAAATATATTTACATATACAGCAGTTCTGCCAGAAGAACTGGAAGCAATGAATCTTTCTCCCCAAGGCACTGGGAAATTGCCCAGGGATCTCTCTACTAGAGGAAGGTTGGCTGCCTCAAGTCCTGAAATCTACCTGATTTTTTTTCTTCTGAGGCTTTTCTTCCCATCTCTGAGAAATGCTCTGGAAGTCATTAAAAGGAATGGTAAAAGCCCTAGGATTTGGAACTGTGCTCTAGCTAGAGAGACAGTGATTGTTCAGGGTGCCCTGTTTGGAGTGCAGACCCAGATTTCAGCTCCTGGATGTGTCCAAGATTTCCAATTTGTTGGGCACATTGCTTGGGTACCAATTTAGGTACAATTGGTATGAACCCCATGAAAAATATAGTCAGTGCTACATCCAGTGTCTTTTCTAACATATCTAGAGATTCTTGATAAATGATGATGGTAGTGGATGGTTTCTGTGCTGTCTCCAGCTCATTCATCATTCTTCCCTCTCCTCTCCAGCGCACTTACCCCTCATTCTGCTACCACCAAATTCCTATTTATTTCATATAGAGATCTGTTTAGCTAAGTCTGTGTCTCAATTCCAACCCATCTTAGTTTGTTCTTAACTGCATTTCCAAATAAACCCATGAAGCCTAAACAAAGACAGTTCTTTCCTTAAAGGAATTCTACTACTTAGCAAGAGTTAATTCAATGAATTCTTACTTTCTAGCATACCTATCACTCAGTCAGTAAAGGTACTTTTGGAGCATTTATACAAGCCAAGATTTCAGGGTCTTTTAAATCCACTCCTTCTGTGAACATGTAAAAGCAGTGGCCCTATTTCACTGAGCCACACTGACCTTGGAGATGGAATTACCAGAGGTCCCGGGAATTTTCCTCTGCCAGTTCCATCCTCTTTTGTGCTAAAGGGTAGGATTGGGAAGAATACGTAGGCCCTTCTTTCCAAGTTCGTTTTTCTTTCTTTTTTTAATTTTCAATCTTTGTTTCTTTTTATTTTTTTATGTACCCAGCAATGATAACGACCAAGTTCTCTTCTAAAGTCTCCTTGTGGTTCCAGGAGACTCCTGCTCCCTGTTCCCTCTCCCTTGCCACTTCCAAAGCTGGGGACCAAATACTCTGCTGAGAATTGCTGTTGTTCTCATCCCAGTTGAGAACTGATGTCTCTCAGCAGTGGCCCAGCCCCAATGATGACACCTCTATTAGAGCATCCCACGGTAGCTTTAATGCATCCCGAACACCTCTGCTTAAACAAAGGGTAGGTTTTCAAAGGCTGTTTATAGGCTCATTTTTTCCCAAGTCCTTCATGAGTAAGGGTTTGAACTTTAAAACTAGGCATGTAATTTTCTTTTGCGCTGATATTTGTTCTATTGGGCATCTGTTTTGAGAAAGTAAACCAGTTTTGCCCATATTGACATTCTATTGTAATAGGGCCACCCTCCATGTATACCCCACCCCACCTTGCCCCATGATCTCTGCAAATGATGTCAGGAATACTTCAGCAGCTAAAATATCCACTCTTATCAACACTCACTTTGATGTTGTACAGAGTCGAATGGGTCTGGAAACAATGGGGCCATCAGAAGCATCAATACAAGGAAGTTTCTGTGGCAGACTTTCAGAGTTAAGTTCTGGACTTCTCCTGAGTTAACATTAGGCTAACAGACTTTTGATACTAAGGCTCAGTATTCTATTCCATCGGCCTCTTTTCTTTGTCTCTTGGTGATTATTGTCCTTTGCTTAGGCCCAGAGATTTTCACATTGAACGATTTGCTCTGTCCTTCAAAATTGCTCTACTGATGAATGACTCACCCCATGAGTCTGTGGACATCTGTCATCCTCTTGGCAATTTTTTTTTTTTTGCTTTTAAATTTTCTTTCCATTGCCATCGGAACCATTTTAATAGTACTTTTGAAGTTCTCAGTGCCTGTGTACTCATCAAAAATTAAGCACTTGTCAGAAATAACAGAAATAGAAGCATCACAGTGCAGACTAACCAGAGGATGGTTGAACCTAAAGTATGACCAATGACAGCACCTGTGGTAGCAATCAGATTTTGTAGTATTTTGCTTTGGGGTATGACTTTGTTTATAATTTTGAACATATATATGTTGAAAGTTTGTAAGTAGATGATGTCTATAGATCTCTCATGCTCTTGAGGGGTTCTTGTGAGGTACCTTAGGGGCTAGGTCATTGTGCACTGTCAGCCCATGATCCATAATTAGCATTCCTAATTGAATCTCTATTCTGTGATATACTCATTAATCCTACGCCTAAGTACAGCTAATTTATTTTCCAGGGACCCCTCTCTCCGGTGCTGGCAAAGATTTCCTCTGCCTTGCTTTGTTCAAAAGTCTTCATCTCCGGGACTCAGTGGGAAGTGGGGAGAGGATGTAGAGTGGGCATTATCGATATTGCTGCTGAAGTTCTCTTTACCTTTCTCCCAGACAGCCTAGATGCCCTAAGTGGCCATACTCCGTATTCCAGAGTTCCCAAGAAAGATTTCTGGATTAAGTTCCTTATCATGATACTAGAATGATAAGAATTAATATCAGGACTTACAAACAAAGTTTTTCCTCTGTTTCTCTCTAGACTAGAGAGTCCCCAATGACAAATTGTAATCTGAAGATTCAGTGAAACCTTTGTTATTCCACTGGCTCTCCATCCCAGGAGCATCACCGACAGAGTAGGAGTGGAGGAGCTAGATGTGGCCCCAGACCAAACCTTGTCTTGGCCTGTTCGACACACTCATGGACCTCAAAAGAGTTCTGCTCCGCCAATTTTATAGGATTTTGCCCTATGACTTAACCCAAAAGATGCCAAGACTTTACAATAAATGGTTGCCTTGGAAACTCAGGGAAACCCAGGATAAACCCAGAGTATGAAATCATTGTTTAGAATGTCCCTGGCCTGCTCCTTCTAATTCTTGGTTGATGCTTTTTGGACAGGCTTTCTGTTGCTGAGGAGGAGGCCTGAAACTATACATGCTTCATAAAACAGATGAGAAGTCAAACTGCTTCAGAGGGGACCCAACATAACAGACAATGAGCCCTGTTTTGAACTTCATCAAAATACCTTGCTTAGCTCTAATTCCATACCACATACGATGCAAACCTCTGCCTGTCTCTCCTGTGTCTGCTCAGCCCGATACCCACTAACATTCTTCATTCTTCAGTTTTAAAGGTGTCACATGCACATTTCTCAGACCCATTTGGTTCTAGGAATTATTTCACAGCATCACCTCATCCACAAAAACAAGAAAGAAATAACTGTAAGATAGTTGTTTCCTGTCATGATCATAATTAGTGTTTCTATGGCATATTTTTTCCATCTTTTTACTTTTAACCTGTTTATGTCTTTACATTAGATTTATCTCTGTATTATAGATCAGTGGTCCCCAACCTTTTTGGCACCAGGGACCAGTTTCATGGAAGACAATTTTTCCATGGACGGCAGTGGGTGGGATGGTTTGGGGATGATTCAAGCCCATTACATTTATTGTGCAGTCAAACCTCTCTGCTAATGATAATCTGTATTTGCAGCTGCTCCAGCGCTAGCGTCACCGCCTCAGCTCCACCTCAGATCATCGGGCATTAGATTCTCACAAGGAGCGCGCAACCTAGATCCTCGCATGATTAGTTTACAGTGGGGTTCGAGCCCCTGTGAGAATCTAATGCCACTGCTGATCTGACAGGAGGCGGAGCTTACTTATGTGGTGATGGGAACGATGGGAACAGCTGTAAATACAGATGAAGCTTCACTTGCTCACCCACTGCTCGCCTCCTGCTGTGTGGCCAAACAGGTACCAGTCCACAGCCCGGGGCTCGGGAACTGCAGTTATAGATAACACATAGTTGATCTTGCTTTTTTATTCATTATGAAAATTTCTGCCTTATTTACATCATTCACATATAAGGTGCTCATTGATTTGGTTGGGTTTAAGTCAACCATCTTGCTATTTGTTTTTTATTTATCACGTCTGTTCCTTCTTCCTTCTTTTCCCTCATTTTCTGCCTTCTTTTGGATTAATTGATAAGTTTTCATGATTTCATTTTATGACCACTATTGACTTAAAAGCTTATTAGCCAGACTTTTTGATTTAGTTTTTAGTGGTTGCTCTAGATTTACAATTTTCCTCTTAAACTTTTCAATTTCTATTTTAAAATGATACTATACCATTTCATGTATAATGAAAGAAATTTACAACAATATATTTTCATTTCTATTGTCAGTACTTTGGCTATTGTGGTTGTGTGTGTTATAAACCCCAAGATACGCTGTTCTTATTTTTACTTTAAACATGTATGTGTCATAAATTACATAATACATTGCTACTAGTTTTGCTTTATCTCTCAAATAAAATAAAAATGGAAAAGTTTTAAATATTTATTCACATACATACCATTGTTGGGGTGCTTATTCCTTGACTAAAAATGAATTCATTCTGATTTTTTGTTTGTCTGAAAAAGTCTTTATTTTTCCTTTATTTTTGAAAGATAGTTTTGGTGGATTTAGGATTACAGATTTGTATAGCTTTTTTTTTCTTCTTTTCAACTTTCAGCACTTTAAAGATGTTATTTCACTGTCTTCTGGCTCACATAATTACTGTGAAGAAATCTATTATATTTTCTTACCCTATTTCCACTTAAGTAATACAGTTTTTTTCCCTGTTTGCTTTTAAGATTTTTCTTTTGTGACTTTTTTTTTCTAGAAATTTGATTAGTATGTGCCTTGAACTGTTTTTGGGGTTTTTTTCATTGATTTTCCTTTGGGTTTATTGAGCTTTGTATATCTATCATTAAATTCAGAAAAAATTTCAACCATTAATTTCTTCTAACATTTTTATTCTTTCCTTTATTCTCTCCTCCCCTTTTGGGACTCCAAATGTAAATATATCAGACCATTTGCTATTATCTCAAAGATTACATAGATACATTTATTTTTCTATCTTTTTTCCGTTTCTGCTTCAATTGCATAATTTTATTACTGTGGCTTCAATCATTAATCTTTTCCTTTAGAGTGTCTAATTCTTTCATTTTGGATATTGTGGGTTTTTTCCTAGATGTTCCACTTGGTTTATTTTTATGTTTTCTATTTATATCCTATATTCATGTGTTTCAATAAATAATTGAATATAGTTAAAATAGTTGTTTTAATGCCTTTGCATTTTCATCATCTCTATCATTTGTTTTTCTGTTTCTATTGAAAAATTTTTATCTTGGTTATGGGTCACATTTCCTGCTTCTTGAAGTGTGTAATAATTTTCTGTTGTGTACTGGACTTTGTGAATAAAATATCATCAACGTCTGTATTTTATTGTTATCTTTTAAAGAGTGTTGGCTTTTCTGCTGGTCTTCAGTTCAGTTTGCTGTTCATTTTGATCATCCTGAGATTTTAAAAACTTTTATTAAGGTGATTCTAGAATATCCTATACTTTAGGGATATTTTAACCCCTTCTAAAGTGTATCCTTTCTGAGGTTTCTACTGAATGCCCTGAGTGATCAAAACTGTCTATCTTCTCTGGTCAGGAACAGAACACCTCCCAGCCCTGGGTGAACTCTGTGAACCATTCAGTTTGTAACTACTAAGCTGCTGCTTGCCTAGTCTCCTGAATTTTCATCCTATGCATGCAGACCTTAGTATTCAGCTAACACTCAAGGGGAGCCCTATGTAGATTTCTTTTCTTTTCTTTTTTCCAGGAGGAACATATCTCAGGACCTATGCAAAATTCTTAAGCTATTTTTCTGCATAGGTTCCTGCTCCTAGAACTCTGCTGTGCAACTTTCTGCCACCATAGTCTTCCCGAAGTCTGATCTCAGTCTCCTTAACTTGGTAAGCCTGCCATAGTCTGCTTGGGACACCCCACCCTCCTCCGTGATCTGCAATATGCCTTCAGGCTCAAAGCAAGCATAATTATAGTCATCATCTCTCTTGTTTCCCTTCTCTCAGAGATAAGAATCCTGCTGTGCATGTTGGCCAGTGGCTGAAAACAGCTGTTTCATTTTTTTCTCCCTAGTTTTCCACTTATCTATTTGGGGAAAGTAAATCAAATCCTTGCTACTTCATGGCTAGAAGTAGATTGTGCAGCTGTGATTAAGTTCAGGATTTCGAGATAGGAAGATTATCCTGAATTATCCAGGTGTGTTCACTGTAGTCACAGATGTCCTTTACATGTAAATGAAGGAGGCAGGAGGGCCGGTCGGAGAAGGAGATGTGATGACAGAAGCAGAGATCGGAGTGGTGTGGTCATGAGAAAAGGAATTCTGGCAGCCTCTAGACGCTGGAAAAGGCAAGGAAAAGATTATCTCCTAGAACCTCCAGAAGGAATGCGGCTTTGCCAACACAGTGATTTTGTTTGTGTAAGACACATTTCAGACTTCTGCCCTTCAGAGAAGTAAGAAAATAGATTCGCATAGCTTTAAGTCACTAAGTTTGTGGTTATTTGTTATAGCAACAATAGAAAGCTAAAACAATTTTAAAGAAGACATAGTCCCTGTCTTCAAGGTCATTGTTATTAACATGTAGACATTCTCAATTGGCCTATGTTAACCATTCTCAATTCAGTGCCCTTCGTGTTACATTCATATTTCCCAATTGCCAGGCATTTGTGTGCCATCATCATGACTTTTTTATTATAACTTCATATCACCTGATACCACACCTGTAACTTTTGGAAATCGTATAAGATGAATCACCATGGTGCTACAACCTCTCCATAAACAGATATGTTTGTAAAAATCACGGTTTGGAATACTAATTATATTCTTAATTAGTGCATTAAAATATGACCATATTCACCAAAATTATTCTTCCACATACCCTCCTAAATTACTTTACAAACTACTAGTGATGTACATAAGTATTTTGGGACACCCAGTCATAGTCCACCCAACATTTAGCAGGAATTTCATATCTTGGAGCTTTATGCTGGGGACTGCAGCTTGCTTGGATGACACATGGGTTAAGCAGCATGGCTACCAACCAGCATAGCAGCAATGGTGGGAAGATGCCAGGAACTTGGTTTCTTGCTGATCTATGATGCTATTACGCACTAGTCTTTAATCACCTCTCCCAAGAGCTTGTAGATAGGTGTAATTTAGAAAAGAAGCACATTCCCTCCCACAGGCACACAGGCAGCCTCTCTCAGTCACTCCATGCTATTACTTTTCTTGAATGAAAAACAGTGAAATACAAAACAAAACACTTTTTTTTTTTTTAAGAGATCTTATGTCAGCATTCGAACTCCTGGAATTTGGTGTTGATTTAGGTAAACTTGCCAAATTCTGGCATGCCCTAAATAAAACAATGAGCTAGAGACGGGGGAAGACACAGCCCAATTGAACACACGATGCAAATCCTCTCCAAATTCTCTGTGGGGATGAGTTGGAACAGCATACAGGAGGCTATGCATTGCAGCTTCAGCAATTACACAGCTGATCAGACCAGGCTTAACTGAATTCGGCATGGCTCTCAGGGCTGTGGTTTTCTTATCCCCCTGTCCCTCACACCCCGTATAGGGTAAGACATTCTTGGACAATCTCCGCACTGTTCGTGCCACACTTATTTTTCCATGTTAGGAACACAGGCCTCTCTCCTCCCTCCTCCCTGATGGGCCCCATAGCAACCACAGTGAGGAAGACAGGATAAGTCCCATTCCTCTTGGTCTAGTTTAGCAGAAAGAAGACAAGAGCCATAAAACCTGTATTGTGCACCTAGTGTGGCCACATACTCACTATGTGACCTTAAGCAAGATCCCAAACTTTTGTGAACCTCTCTTTCCTTATCTATAAAATGGCAATAACAATACCTTAAAATGTTAGATCAAATAAAATGAGGCCATGAATGAAGGAAAAACCTCATGTGAAAGCTATTTGTAAACTCTAAAGTGCCTTTCTTCGTTCCATTATTGCCTTGAAACACATTGTCCTCTAACGTCTCTTTAGACACATGTCCTGATTGGTGATTCCTTTACTTTCACAAATGTGGGGAAGAGTGGAGAAATACCATCAGATCCAGTTGTTCCTGGCTTAAGACCCTTAAATCGTCTTTTCACTTTGAATCAACATCATCTGGCCACGGCTTACCTCTCTGACTTTATTTCCCTTTGGCTTGTACCTTTCTAGCCACACTGGCTGACATTTACGTTAACATACCAAGGTCATTTCCATTTCATAGCCTTTGCACTTTATACCTGCTTTGACTAAAACTCTTCCTCCTGCACAGCTGGCTCCTTGCTCCTTCACAAGACGGAGCTTAACCTTCCCCTTCTTAGGGACCCTTTCCTCAATTACTTTACCTAAAAGGACCCTCTTGTTTCATAATTCTTTATCACAGTACCCTCTATATTTCCTTCGTATGGATGACCATAAGCTGTAATTAATCTGCATGTCATTTTGATCTCCCCTTATTGCTGTTGTCAGTAACACGTCCGCTCTACAAGGGCAGGGGCCATTTCCTCTTCAAGCTCAAGGCAGCAGGCGTTCATTCCAGCAAAAGACCCATTGGTGCTTTGGTGAGGGGCACGACCCTGTCGTGGGGGTCAGGGTGACGTGTACCGGGCACTGTTCCAAGAGTTTTGTGTATATTAACTTATTTAATCCTTACAATAACCCCATAAGGTAGGTTACAATGAATTCTTCCATTTTATAGCTGAGGAAACTGAGACGTGGAAGGGCTGAGTCATTTGTCAGTGACAGAGCTGGGACACAAGCCCGGGCAGTCTGGCTCCAGGGACTCTGTGCTTGGTCGTTGAGCTATAAACATTGCAATCCTTCAAGACAGACCTTCTGTGCTTATCATCAGCCTTCTCTAGGCCAGATGGTATACTTAGCCTTTAATTAAATGTTTAATGTTTTATTTACATAAGGAATGCATGAAATAAGTTCTTTCGTAAAGCAATTAATTCATTCCAGTAAAGCAAAAATCCCCTGTGACTGTCTTTTATAACCCCCAACTGCTCTTCCTTTCTTCAGGAGTAGCCATTGTACCCAGTTTCGCATATTTCCTTCCTGACGGTTTCCTCTGCATTCATGTGCACCTATGTGTCAATAGAAAATACGAAATATTTCTGTGGTTTCTTTATCTGTTGTACATTGATAGTAACATGTACAAATAATTATGATTATATATATTAGGCCCCTCCTCTGACAACACACAATAGGTGGTCTTTTCTAGATGCAGGGTTGCTATTCAGCTGGCACCCAACAGTGTGGCCATGGCTGTAGCTGAAATTCTAGAACACTTCTGTATCATTTGGTAAATAGTCCCTGCTGCTCTCTGGGGACCAGGGCCAACTTATCCATTAGGCCCACTAGGCACAGTGCCTGGGGCCCGTGATACATTCAGGGGCCCACAAAAATGTTTCAATTTTGAATTTTTTGAAAATATGAAGAAAAAGATGAATATAATCACAGTGAATATAAAATAATGACTGTAGCCAAGACTGTATTTGTCTTTATATCAACATAGTCATAAAATATAATTTTTGATGTGATTTATGT
>RJWJ010049060.1:0-10379 GCA_004363605.1 Indri indri | reverse complement strand
ACACCCATGATGGAAATCACAGTCTTTTTGTAACCTAATATCAGAAATGACATCTCATCACGTCTGCCATATTGTAGTCACTTGAAGCAAGTCAAGTCCACCTTCAAGGACAGGGTAATTAAGCTCCACCACTTGAGAGGAGGAATATCAAATAATTTATGGACATATCTTTAAAAGCATTTCAGGAGCACTAACTTTCCTCATGTGAAGTTACACCGTGTGTCTCTGATAAAAATTAATACTTGCCTTGGTTTCATCTGCTTTCTAGATTCTTTTTAAGTGATAATTTATCCGTAACTTCTATGAGGAGAGATGGATTCTCTGAAGGGGAAAGAGTGAAGACCACATGATAAAGGGAAGTGAGGATAAAGTAGATGACATTGAGGAGAAAGATGATAGAAAGTGTTCTTCTTGTCGGGACACTTTCTTTACAAAGACCTGAGACTTCCCACTAAGTTAAAATTATAATCTCTACACCTCCCATGTATACCATTGTCCTTTAGAAGGCTTTCTGATTTAAAGAACCATATGTTCCTCCCTGATAATCTGTTTATGTGATCTTTAATATAATGGGGTCACAGAAGATATTCAGGGAAGAAAGAGCAAATATACCAAGCTATCCTGCATGGACTCTGGTGTGAACAGGGCTAGAAATAAAAATATTATAGATTGTTGGAAGGTGGACATTAAGAAGAGAGGAGAAGAAACATGAAGGCAGTATAGAGAATAATACTAAAATTTCTGAATGTCTCTCAGGGAGCAGCAAATGACATCTTTCAAGACACACACACACACACACACACACACACACACACACACAAAAGGCCAATCAAACTAGGTCACATTATTCAGTTGTAGGAGGTAGAATTGGTGACCCCCCAATCCCTATCTATCAAAGACACACTTGATCAAAAGAGTTTCATCAGAGCTAGCATAATTTTCAACAAAGTCACAGTAGAAATCTCATGTGGCTCTATTAAGATGCTGTCAGTTCTCCAGAAGAGTAAGAAAGAGCCCAGTGATCTTTAGCACTATAGGGAAGAATCATGGTTTCCAAATAACAGGGCTGGACACCTGTTTATAGGGGAAATGTTCCTTTTTTTTTTTTTTTTAAAGACAAGGTTTCGCTCTGTCACCCAAGCTGGAGTGCAGTGGTGCCATCACAGCTCACTGCAACCTCACACTCCTGGGCTCAAGTGATCCTCCCACCTCAGCCTCCTGAGTCGCTGGGACTACAGGTGTCTGTCACCATGCCTCCTCTTCATCCTCTGACTCAGGGGATGCTTCTTTAATTCTTCTAAGAACTTCATGGATACTGCATGTGAGAGGGTCTATGTCAGGCAGAAGTACGAATGATTCCCTCAACACCTCCTTGTGTACCTTCTTCAGTTTTACCCCTTTTCTTATCTGTGCCAAGATATTACATTATTACTATCATCTTCATCAGGAAAAGGAGGCAGAGTTCGCTGTTCAACTTTTTCAGACGAAAACTACCACGTTTCAAGGAAGCTAGCACCTCATCCATGAGTGAGCTCACCCTCCTCCTTTGCAAACCTTCAGCTGTCCTTCACTGAAGGTGGCTGCTATCTAACAGGTGTGCTGAAGGGGTACTGGCATACTTTGGGATCCTCTTCACATTCCCCTCCTTTCTAGGCAGATCTTTCTCCAGTGTATCTGGAGCATTGTCCTTAGCAACGGGAAGAGGTGGGGATTGGTGGGGGAGGAGGAGAAAGGTGGGGGAGGAGGTGATGTTGGAGGAAGAGGTGGTGGGAGCAGATCTATGGTAACAGAACATGGTTCAAGGTTGTTATTTACAAGTGGAAGAGATACAGTGGGAGGCAGTTCAGAGGTAACACCACTGAGAGGTAATGAAGTGGCTTCAGGTTGTGCTAATGAAATGTCTTCAAGTTGTGCAAGGCTCTGGGGTTTTGTTGTCTGTGGCGGCCCAAGCTTGCTTTTTCCTTCTCCCACCTTGTCAGTTTTCTCTTCTACTTGTAACACTCCTGGTAGAGGGTCTCACTGATCCTCTCGGGGAACGGGACTTACCACACTTTTTCTTCTTCCATGAGGCAGTCATAATCTGGCTGATTTAAGTATGTCTTGCCCGGGATACCTCTGTTTAAACATTCAAAGTCTATCCAGCGTTCTCTGTCTCTCTTGGCTAACCCAGGCACTTTTTCTTTCTTCTTCATTATGTAATTTTTCTCTCTTTAGTTGTACTGTGTAATGGGTTCATATTCATCTTCACTCCAAGTGCACTGTTGAAATTTTTCATTGTGTTTTGCAATATAAATTTCCTTTTTATATCTGAGGTATGCTTTTTTTAGCCGAAACCCGTCCACGTCTTGGTTCCAGCTGGCGTACTTTCTGCTGAAGTTTCTGCAGCTCTTCTCTCTGGAAGTATGCAGACGCTGCCATCTCTTCCTTCTCCAGCATTGCCTCCATACTTTTGTGTCATAGTACATCACTCCGTCTCTCTTTTCCAATAATAAGTCTTTTGATGGTTTCTAGTAGCGCTGTCAATACTAGCTCTTCACACTTCAAGATTTCAAACTGTAGTTCATACAACTGAAGCTGCAGATCATAATAATCAGCTTCTAACTGATCCAATCAGTCTATAGCTTCTGTAGCACCTGGCAAACACTGAATCTCTTCCTTCAGTGCATGTTTCCTCTGTTCCAAGCAGATCTCTTTAGCTCTCATCATCTGCAAAGTCTCCTTAGAAACTGCATACTGGAGTTTTTCCATATGTTCAGCAGCTGCTGCCCATCACGCTTTACAAATTTCTTCTGATCTGCTTGCATTCGATCACACACAGCTTTTTGAGCTTCAGCTGTTATTTCGAAACATTAATATTTGACAGTAAGATCTTGAATGGACAGTACAGCTATGTGAGCTTTCCACTGCCAATCAGCATCTTCTTTTTATAGACTTTCAATTCTTTGGGGTCCCAGATAATCTTCTCCACGGAAATCTTGATCTGCTGTCTTCCTGGCAAGGCAAGTTCTCTCATGTCTCGGAATGGCTGTAGTAAATACTGTTGGAGTTCAGTTGTGGCTTCTGCAAGGCTGCTGTAGGCTTCATCCTCCACCTAATACAAGTCCAAAAGCTCCACCCTGCTCTGTATTCTTGTGCTTCTCCAAGAGTTCCTGGATGCTCTTCCTAGCTGGCTGATGCACTTTTTCTTAGCCCTTCTGCCTCAGCTCGCTGAGGCTTTCATAATACTCCTCGGGATCAGCGGTCTCTGTGAAGGGCACCTGGGAAAGGATCTTCCAGCTGCAGATGTCCAGGCCGCAGCCCAGGTAGACCTGGAGCTGGTAACACAAGGTGTCGATCTGCTCAGTCATCCCGGGCAGCACCCGAACAGCACGGGCCACATGCCCGAGTGTTCCTCGGGGAACCCAGCAGGCCTGGCTCCAGCCGCGAGTTCACGAAGCACAGCTGCTGGTGCAGGCGCGCAGGTCCTCGAAGGAGGATCTTTTGAGAAAGATCTGTTCATGTCTTTTGCCCACTTTTTGATGGGGTTGTTTTCTTGCTGATTTGTTTGGGTTCTTTGCAGATTCTGGACATTAGCCCTTTGTTGGATGTATAGTTCATGAATATTTTCTCCCATTCTGTAGGTTGTTTACTCTGTTAAATATAAGGCCTAAAACCATAAAAATCCTAGAAGAAAATGTAGGAAAAATTCTCCTAGACGTTGGCTTAGTCAAAGAATTTATGAGTAAGACCCCAAAAGCAAATACAGCAACAAAAAGAATAAACAAATAGGACATAATTAAACTAAAAAGCCTCTCACTTTCTTGTAAATAAACAAATATATGTAAGTAAATAGCAGGAAAGTGTTAGGGAGGCCTCAAATCTCCCAATTTTCTAAAAACAGCTAAAGATCAATCTCGAGCTCTCCCTACCCTTTGCTGCTAGTTTCTCTCCCAAACTAGCAGGCAACCTGCTGGGACTCTGTTTTCACAAACACCTGAAAAGAAGCCCAGAAAGGAAATGCAAATCTTTCTCTTTACTTTCCCCTGTTAACAGCTTTTACAATTTGTTTCTATAGCATAAAGGCGCTCCTGAGAAGCTCCCAGACCAGACAGCCCAGGGATAAACTCCAGGCCTTCTTTTCCTGCCCAAAACCCTATCTCAGAGGCAAAAATCACATCCCTTGTGATAGGCCTGACTACATCTCAGAGATAACTAAGTCTCCAGGAACCGAAGAAACAAGAAAGACAGACAACTTGATGTCTCACAACTGCCTGCTAATTACTGCACAACAATTACTATTTTTCTCTTTGTCCCCATAAAAGCAGCAAGCCACTTGGCTTCACTGCTGGCTTTGGCCTTCTCTTTCTTTGGGATGCCACACCTTCTCCCTGCTCTCTTCCCTCCACCCCTGCTTTTGTCTCTCTCTCTCACTCTCTCTCTCTCTCTCTCATTCTCTCTGTCATTCTAAAGGGTAAAATAAACTTTTTAACTTTTTATATCTTAATCTCCGTATGAGAATTCTTTCTATACCCATGCCATGAGCACCTACTAAGTTTTCCACCCTAACAGAAAGCATTGCAACACAGTAAGCAAGAACATTGGCTCTGGAGACTGCCTGCCATCTATACCACTTGCTATGTTGATAACAACCATGGCTGTGCCTTAATCATCTCATCTATAAAACTGAGATGATAATCATACCTAATTAATAAGATGGTCCTAAGGATTAAATGGCATGCAGTAAGTGCTTAATTAATGTTTCCTATTATAAACAGTCTAGGCTGGGAAAGGTCGATAGAATGTATAAAAGGAAAAATAATTGTGGAATGTATATTTATGGGGCCAACATCAAATTAAATTACTTGGATCAGCATCATAATAGTATAGCCAGAATTTTTAGGAAAATCTAAGCAAAGTTTAATTCTCAGAGACAACTGATTTTTTTTTTTTTTACTTTTTAGTTCATGCATAATATTCATACATATTTACAGGATACAGTGATATTTCAATACCTGTTTACAATGTTTAATGATCAAATTGGTAATTAGTATATTGATCAGCTCATATATTTATCATTTGTGTTGCAAATATTCAAAATCCTCTTTTCTAGCAACAGTTGTGTTTATTTGCTAACTATATCTTTGCAATGCTTAGTTAATTCAGTGGACACAATTCTTCCAAAGCACATGCAGGCCCCCCCAGACCACAAGGACCCAGTACAATTCACTCACTCTCACCACAAGTTTCACACTCTGTCAAAGTTGTGAACTAAAATAAAATCTTAAGGCTCCCCTCCACCAGCTGACTGAATGGACCCCCTCTTGGCCAAGGGGATACCTTAAAACTGAGTTGCTGGCCATGAAAAGGGAAGTCAAACAAGCCTCATCTTGCCACCTCCCTTCTTGAGATATTCTTTGTAACCGTTAACAGGCCTAAGGCTATGCAAACCAAACCTGCAGGTCCTTGATTTACATAACAAATCACTGAGTCTGGGTAACAAATCACTGAGTCTGGGTATCTGTTTTGCGCTTGTCTCTGATTAACAGACTTCCTTATCTTATCTTAAAACATTCCAAGACTTTAGACAAAGCTTCATTTCTTTAACCAATTACAAGTCAAAGAGTCTTTAAATCCACCTATAACCTGTAAGCCACCCCCTATCCCAGCTTGGAGATGGCCCACCTTTTCCGGCCAAACCAATGGATGCCTTCCATGTATTGATTTATGACTTTACCTGTAATTCCAGTCTCCCTGAAATGTATAAAACCAAACTGTAACCCACCCACAGCAAGTCCACTTGCTCAAGGCTTTGAGGACCAAACTCTGAACTTTTTCTTTTGCCCAAATTCCTTTCTAAGGGGGCCTGGTGAGTCATGCCTGCAAATGATTAAATCTCACTAAACAGGTTTTGTTAACCCAGTATAATGTGGTTTATTTCCCAACCTGATTCCGGTATAGCATCACATAAAAGATAGAAGATCCTTGTCTTAACTCAAGCAGTCCTTCCACAGACTCCTGGTCTTTTAGATAAAGCCTTACTCTTTCAGCCAATTGTCAGATAAGAATCTCTAAACCTATGCCTTGGAAGCCCCCAATTCAAAATGTCCTGCCTTTTTGAGCCAAAACAATGTATTCCTTCCAAGTACTGATTTATGACTTTACTTATAATTCGTGTCTCCCTGAAATATGTAAAACCAAACTGTAACCCAACCAGAGGAGTCCACCTGCTCAAGGTTTCTTGGGCGTGGCTCTGGGCCATGGTCCTCAAATGTGGCTCAGAACAAACCTCCTTAAATTATTTTACAGAGTTTGGCTCCTTTTCCATTGACAAAGTTCATCTTTCCTGATAAACCCCCCTTTAGTGTTCCAGGCAAACTCGTGCTTGGAAGCCTGAAGAATGTTCTGCTTTTTGTCCCACTCAGAGAGCTTCCCATTCTTCGAGAAAGAGAGAGACATGTGGTGGTGGAAAGAGCAAAGGTGTGAAATTTATATCTTACTACAAGTGCGGTGGGAAAACCTCCGAGGATTTAAAGCAAAAAAGTGACATGATCTGATTTCCGTTTTTAAAAGATCATTCTGGCTGTTGTGAGAATTGACATGGGATGTGAGAATATTACCAAGAACAGTCAGAGACTGTGAAGGTCCTCTGGGGAGACAATTATGGCTTGAAACAGGGCCTTGTGTAGAGATTATGTAGTGGTCATACTTAGGAAGTATTTTGAAAGTAGAGCCAACTGGATTTGCTAATGACAGGGCCTGGGGGAGGGAAAGGTAAAAGTGACTCCTATATTTTTAAACAACTGGGCGAAACAACAGTCATTAACCAAGAAAAGATTGGCAGGTGTTATGGGCTAAATTGTGTCCCCCCAATTCATATGCTGAAGCCCTAACCTCTAGTGTTTGGGGACAGGGCCTTTAAAGAGCTGTTGAAGTTAAAATGAGGCTGTTAGGTTGGGCCCTAATTCAATCTGATGGGTGTCTCTGTGCAGAGAGAACATTTGGACACAAAGAGAGACACCAGGGGGCATGCGCATGAGAGAAACTCCACGTAAGGACACAGCAAGAAATCGGCCGCTCCAAGACAAAGAGAGAGGCCTCAGAAGACACTGAACCTGCTGACACCTTGATCTTGGACTTCAAGGTCCCGGACTGTCAGAAAATCAGTTTCTATGGTTTAAAATCCAGTCTGTGGCATTCTGTAAGGGCACCTATAGCAAACCAATATCTGATAGAGCAGGTTTTAGGATGTGGAAATCAAGAATCCTATTTGGGACATGCTAGGTTTAACATCCTTATTGGAAGGCAGTGGATGGCTTGAGGGCTCCGACTCACCCAAAGGAGCCTCAGCTCCTGATACAATCCTGCAACTCATTCTTACCCCAACTACCGCACTGACAGCGTCTCTTTCGATGTTCTATAACTTCTGTTTTGCTTTCTCTGATGACTTCACACCTGATATTTATTCTTTCCTGATTCACTAATCTCTCTCACTTACTGCTGACATTGGAGAAGGTCAGGGAAATGGTCTGCACTGAGTGAAGCATCACCTGTTCTCTTCCTGTACTCAGCAAGCCAAGGTAAGCCTGCCTTCCACCAGGACTGACGCCTCTGCAGCCACTCACACAATGAGGAAAGTCTGCCTGGCAGTGCCCTCTGCTCCTTCTC
Source organism: Indri indri (assembly GCA_004363605.1). Taxonomy (NCBI): domain Eukaryota; kingdom Metazoa; phylum Chordata; class Mammalia; order Primates; family Indriidae; genus Indri; species Indri indri. The sequence goes on along the minus strand of RJWJ010049060.1, from coordinate 2,735 downwards.
TCTGACCCTCCTTTCCCACCTGAATATCTACCATAAGCCACCTGGGCAGGACCACTCACGTTCAGTTCTCATTTAAAATAGTGTCTGGTGAAAGTAGAGACAGTCATCCCAATTAAAGGTGGGACCTGCTAGGCCCAAGCAGCCACTCCCTGCCTCCCATAAAGCACATAAAGCCCAGCTAGAACTGTTCTGCTTTCTCACATAGCCAGAGAAGACTTAAAAACTGCTAATATATACCTCCTTCAGGATATATCCATTGTTGTGCCAGGAGGAAAAAAACAATCACCTGGTACAAGGGCAAAGTTATCTAGAGCAATCCCCCTTGTATCAGCAAGATTTGCTGTCATATGACCTACAACCCTTGGGAAGAGCCAAAGGAGACCCTCATGTGCACAGCATAGGTTCCACGGATGCACGCTGCTCAAGGGACCTGTTTTAGGATTTCCCATCACAGGATCTTTCCTGCCATATCTCTAACCAAGCTATCCAGAAATAACCACTAACCCTGAACAAACACTGAATAATTACACAAGTCATAAAAAGATCTGAAATGGTAAGTGGCAGCTGCTGATACTGACTCATCTAGAACTTTCATAAATTGATGAGCACTCAACTATTAGATATAACAGAAGAAAGGTCAGGTGAAAAGAGAGTTACCAGTTCAGGTGTTCTAAAAATACACATTTCAGAAGCATAATATGCTGTTGTCAAATTTAAAAAAGAAAAAGAAAACAACTGAAGATTACAATAGGCTCTGATTTAACAGATTAAGTAAAGAAATTCTTCCAAAAGGTATAACCAAAAAAAAGCTAAACATAACAGGAAAAATAAACACAAGATTGATTGATTGAGAAGATAAAATATCAACACATGAGTTTCAGAAGGAGACTGGGGAGGAATGAGTATTGGAATATTCCAGAGAATATCCCCTGTTGAGGAACAGTTTGAGAAAACACATAACATAGAACCTGACTGGAAAAGGGAAAGTCACCGCAATGCATTTGAGACTTTGAAGTGAGAATCAGACTACCTAACTGGAGAATATAATTATCAATGGTGGCAATTAAAAACATTTCCTAGAAGAAATAAGGCCTTCGACGAATCTTATAGAACATTCTAGAAAAGGGGAAGAGCATGGAAGAAGTTTTAAAGACATGAAATAGCATGGCTCATTCAAGAAACTGTGTCCTCATTTTGTTCACCTGTGGAAATCCCATGGTGGTTTGCATGGCCACTTTTGCTTTAACAAGTCCTGAAGATGTTAATAAACCTAGAATACTTTAGGATGCCGATGGCTACCACACCAAGTCTTCCCTGGTTGGACTCAGATCCACAGAGCCTTGGACAATTCTTGAGGGCCTAGAGCACAGTGATATGGTCTGGATATTTGTCCCCTCCAAATCTCATGTTCCAATTTGATCCCAGTGTCAAATGTGGGGCCTGGTGGGAGGTGTTTGGGTCATGGCGGTGAATCCCTCATGAATGTCTCAGTGCCCTCCCAAGGATAATGAGTGAGTTCTCATTTTACGAGTTCACACAAAAACCGGTTGTCGAAAGGGGCCTCGAATCACCTCCTCATTCTCTTGCTGTGTCACACGCCTGGTCCCCGTTTGCCTTCTGCCTTGATTGGAAGCTCCCTGAGCTCTCACTAGACGCAGATACTGGCGCCATGCTCCTTACACGCATTCTGCTGAACCATGAGCCACATAAACCTCTTTCTTTATAAATTACACAGCCTTGGGTATTCCGTTATAGCAAGGCAAAACCAGACTAACTCACAAGTGACAGTCAAACTTCTGTCATCCATGCATACCCAAATAGATGTTCTCCTCACACATCTCACAGTTAAACAGAAATGATCCCTACGTCCTCAAAAAATTTAGCTAAATATCATACACATGTACATACACACCATGAGGGATGGAGTTTGGGCTATGATACTAGCCAGAGATACTGGCCACGTTCACTTCTGCCTATAGGATTGCTGTTGACACACACATACACATAAACAAAGACACACACACACACACACACACACACACAGCACAACACAGTGGGAGGACTCAGTAATAGTCCCACCAAACAGCCTGGAAATCAAACAATGACCACTTCAATTCTCATATCTGTGCTGATTGCTTTGATTCGGTTCCTTCAAAAGCTTTCCCAAGTCACAAGTTGTACCTTTTAGAAATGAAACATTCTACCCACCCCATCCTGCTTGGCTAAAGTCCCAGGGAGAAATAAAGGATGCCGTTGACTTGATGTGAGCAAAGCAAACCCAGGCTGTTAGATAGTAAGGTCCACCCAGGAGGGAGCTCAAAGGTGCCATTGTTCTGGTCGTCTTCATAAAGGGAGCCGGACATTTCTCCGAGCACACAGTTGGGGGAGCAAACCCTGAGCCTCCTCCAAGATGCTGTTGGTCCTGCTCTCAGTGGCCTTGCTGGCCCTGAGCACAGCTCAGAAGGTGAATGAAGGTAAAGCAAATGGGAGAGAAGGTGCTATCTCTGTGCTTGGGGCTTAGGAGTTCTCAGTGGCTGTGCTGGCCCTGACCTCCGCTCAGAGCACAGAGAATGGTGAAAAAGAGAAAAAAAGTGGGAGGTAGGGAGTAGGGGAGGCACTGTGACTCGGCTTGGGGCTTAGGAGACCACACTGCAGAGGGGGAGGAGGGCAAGAGGGCAGGGGATGGGAAGGGGCTACAGTGTGGTCATGCCAAAGATAAGACCTGTTATGTCCTC
>RJWJ010049059.1:0-10380 GCA_004363605.1 Indri indri | reverse complement strand
TGGCCTTTGGTCATATTATGGAGTTATCCTAAAGGCAACAAACAAGCATGGGAGGGTTTTGAACTTGGGGGTTCAAAGTGAGCTGGGTCCAGAGTGGACAGTGGATCGGAGGAAGGACCCAAAGAAATGCAGTTAGGAGGCTTTGGCAGCTCTCCAGGCGAAAACAGGCAATAGCTGGCACTGGGGTGGTTGTGATAGACTGGGAGAAAACAGATTCCAGAGATAATGCAGAGACAAAACCGCCCGGCAGTGGTGATGGAGTGGCAATGGTGATAAGCCAAGGGGACGCACCAAAGATGACTCCCAGATTTCTGGTTTGTCCAGTGATACGGATGGGCCACCATTCAGAGATAAGGAGGAAGGTCAAGGGTGGGATGAAAAAATACTGATCGGTTTTGCACATGTTTACCTGGAGGTACTTTTGAGACACCGACGGACAGCACGTCGAGTAGGAAGCTACCTATATAATAAAGAACCTTTCCATCTCCTCTCAGTGCTGCTCCTCTCTCCAGTGTCTTTACCATTTCGGCCAATGGACCTACACTCTGTTATTCACTCCCAAACCGAGATATCAGCCTAAATTCCTCTCCTTCTCACACCTCCATCCAGGCCATTAATGGGTCCTACCAGCCTTGCCTTTAATACACATCCTGAATGCAACTTCTCACCACCTTCCCCATCGACACTCTGACGGAAGCCAAAACCACCTCTCACCTTAAACTCTGCATGTCCAACTCTCCCTGTGGTCCTGCTCTCACTGCCCTCTTGAGTCTGTTCACACAGAAGCCAAGGTGATAGTTTTAAAATGCTAATCGAATCATGTTCCTCCCTTCTAATATCCTTCTCGTGTCTTCCCATAACTCTTAGAATAAAGTCTAAAGTACAGTTGACCTCTGAACAGGACAGGTTTAAACCGCACAGGTCCACTCGTAGGCAGGTTTTCTTCCACCTCTGCCACCTGGGAGACAGCAAGACCAGCCGCTCCTCTCCTTCCTCCTCTTCAACCTTCTGAATGCAAAGACGATGAGGAAGAAGACCTTTACGGTGATGGCGATCCACTCTCACTTAACGAATAGTAAATATATTTTCTCCTCCTTATGATTTTCTTAATAGAATTTTCTTTTCTCTGGCTTACTTTATTATAAGAATATAGTATGTAATACATATAATATTGACATTTGGGGACTGGATGACTAAGAAAATACATATAAAATACAAAATATGAGTTAACTGACTTTTTATGTTATCGGTAAGGCTTCTTGTCCACAGTAGGCTATCAGTAGTCAAGTTTTTGAAGAATCAAAAATTACACAAGGATTTTCGAGTACGTAGGGGGGTCGGTGCCCCTAACCCTCGCATTGTTAAAGGGTCAATTGTACAGTGTTTACCTCGCCCCCCAGGTCCCAGGAGAACTAGCTTCTACCTTCCTTCCCAACCTCATCTTCCTGGCTCACTTCGCTCTATTCACAAGGGCTCTCTTGTTGCTCCGTGGACACCTGGGATAGTTTTAGCCCCCGAAATCTTGTCTTGGAACATTCTACCATCACAGTTGTGCCTGATTTGATCTTTCATTTCATTCAGGTTTCTGCTTACAAATCACCTCTTCGGAGGCTATATCTAATTAATTATCAAGAAAATGTCAGTGAAGACCACAATGAAATATTATCTTAAACCCATTAGATTGGCAAAAATTAAGATGTCTTATAATACCAAGCACTAATAAAAACTGGACCAACTGGAACTCTCAATCACTTGTGCTGGGAACGTAAATTGCTACCACCCTTTTGGAAAACAATTTGGTAGTATCATGCGATGCTAAAGATTGACATACCCTCATACCTATGACCCAGCAATGCCACTCCTAGCAACAGGTTACAGAGAAACTCCTGTACGTGTGCATCAACAGGCACACACAAAAATGTTTAGCAGCACTGTTCGAATAGAAAAAAGCTGGAAACAATCCAAACATCCATCAATGGGGCAATGAATCAGTTCATTTTGCCCATTCACCCAACAGAACATAATTCAGCTATTAGAATGAATGAACTACAGCTACATGCAACCATGTGGAACAATGATACTATTTTTTTACAAATCAAAACAAACAAGCAAAACTCAACAATATAGTACTTACAGACACATCCATAAGGGTTAAACACTATTTTTTTTAAATGAAAGACAAGAGAAAAATGAACAAAAAATTTAGAACTAGTTGCTTCAAAAGATAGCAGGAAGATGGGATGAGCAGTGCATAGGACGGTGCAGCAGGACCGGAAATGCTCCACTTCTTAGATTAGGAGGCAGGTCCACAGGTATCATGTTGTTATGCTTTACAATTTACAAACATGTCAGCATGTATATATTAAATGTTAAGTAAAAAAATTAATAAAAAGTAACAGCCAAAACAAGATAAGGAAAAAAAATTACTATTTTAGGTAACATTTTAGTTACTTTTTCCCTGAATATATAAAATAGCTACTGTACCTCTTCTCTGGATTTTATTTTTCTTCGTAGCACACCTCACTCTCAAAAGTATATAAAAGTATATACGTGTGTGTCACGCAAACACGCTTGCACACTCATTTTCTTGTGAATTTTAAGTGTCTCCCGTTAGAATATAAACTCTGTAACTGTGGTGTCTTTGACAATCTTGTCCACCCCAGTGTCCCCAAGGCCCAGAAGAGCACCTGGCATACACAACAAATATTTACGGAATAAATGAATACGCTGATGGACGAATGGCGTAGAGGGCACAAGCAGAGGTATGGTGTAGACAGCACAAGCAGAGGTATGCAGCATGAAAGGTTTCCTGCATGGACTCTGAAGTCAGACACCTCTGGGTTCAAGTCCAGGATCTAATGAGTCTTGTTAGCTGGGTGACCTTGAGTGAGTTATTTAACTTCATTGAGTCTCAGTTTTCTCATCTATAAAACATGGTAATGGGGTGGCTATGATGACTGAAAAAGCACTTTGTCCAGCATAATATTATTATTATTGTGCAACAACATAATTTCCCCAGAAAAGATATCTTTTCTTGGTGGCTTTGAGCAATTTGAATTCTTTAGGCAGTTTTTCTACGACTGATTTCCTCCACACCCAATTTTAAAACATGGACCAATTTGGAATCTTATAGTTATTTCCACAGCTTGGTCAGACTAAAGACATGTGCCATGGAAATCTTGTGACCACCAAACTTCCGGTGAGAACGGTGCAGTACAATCTTGCATTTGTGCTAGCCACCAGCTTCGGAAATCAGCAAGATGAGAATAGCAAAATTAGCACCTGCCATTTATTGAGGGCTTTCTGTATGACGAACAACACAGACATATCATCTGTTAATTCCTCACAGCTAGCGTGGGGAGTTGGTGTGTACAAGAATTCCAGAAAGCAGGTATATTATAAACTGTTTCCACTTTGGGCCTGAGTAGGTTCTGCCATGGAGACCACATTAAAATAGCAATTAGCAATTCTTGAGATAGATTTGCATTATCAGATGTAATACATTTTTTTTAAACAAAACAAAAATACAGAAAGCAAAATCCTTCACACCCTAAATGATCCCTTATTTTATAATAGTTAAGTGGCCTTCATTGCTGTGAAACCCCTGCAGTCCCTTCTAAAAATGACAGTAGCAACAGCTACATCTCAAAAGGCCCAAACTCCACAGTACTCCTGGCTCACACCTCTACCAGCAAGCTCACAGTAAAAATGAATGTTTCAGTGAACTCAGGACTCTAGCCAAGGTCCCAGGCACCCCTCCTTCCAGGTGGACCTTCCTAGAGAGCCCTGGGCCCCTGTGGGAGTCTGTTCCACCTCTGCTCAGACTCCAGGTCCAGAGGATACCCCAGGGGTTCCAATGACTTGTGAGAATCCTATATTAATAATAATGACTCATAATAACAACCTTTTATTCAGTGCTTACTGTGTATCAGGCAGTATTTATTCGAAGTATTTTACATATATTTGCTCATTTAATCTGCATAACTGCTGCAGGAGGTAGGTATAAAGCTTGCAACATGACTGAATCCCACACGTGAGACCCGTGAAAGTGAACACATAACATCTATATGCAATCAGACATTGCTGAGCAAGGTGAGACCAGAGCAGAGATCAGCAGTCTATGCCAAAAGGTCCCCAGTAGCCCTGGGAAATGGTCTGGCCTCATGGTTTCATCACGTGGGGCACCCCTCTCTTCAGTTCAAACTGCTACATCCCCAGAATTAATCAAGTAGAAATAAATAGGTGGGGGGTGACACAGACGAAGGGGGTGCTTAAATTTTTGTCGCATCTCACACCCTGATGACTTCTCATTAAGTCTGCTGGCCTCATGCAATTCCCAGACCTTTCTTAAATCCCGTGGCTTTTTACATCACGCAGGGCACCTTATCCCCCGTCTCAGCTCTCAACATAGCCATCACTTCCTCTTGGAATTTCTTCCTGACTCAGAGGTCTCCCTGTCATCTCCCTCTAGCCCCTGTATGCTCAGAACACTCTGCACATGTTTCCTACACCATGTACTTACTGGTTTTATTTTTATTTTATTTTGTCCATCTCCCCTTCACACTTTGAACATCTGGAGAGCATGGGTGACATTTGTTTTCCCAGCGTCTAGTATAGAGCTGGCCGGGCTGCCGCAGACGAGCAATAAATATTTGCTGCTGAATGAACTAAGGAAACCATTGCTCCTCATAGATGGCCCGTAATTTCTGTCCATCCTCCTAAGCAAGGCCCTGGCAGAACGAGCAGGATGGAGGAATTTGAAAAGGAGGTTGTCTCCTGCTTGATTGGTAATGAAGGAATTTAAGAGAACCCTTTCTGAGCGCTCTGCCTCCAAGCCCCAGAATTTAAACTTGCATCTTTTTCAATAAAACAATAACCACGATTACCACCTACGGCGAGGGACTTCTCACTTCATTAATATCCGAGTTTCTGAATAGCTTTTGAAGGTCGGTGAAAGGCTGCTCACAATGATTGGAGCAGAGTTTCTGTCCTGAGAATTACTTTTTCTCTTCCGGGCAAATCACGTTGGGTTTTTCTTTATCCTTCGAATAAAGGTTGTTTCAAAGGCTGGAGGCACTGAAGGTGAAGAGAGAAAGATACAACTAGAAATTGTTAATCAATATGGAATTTCTCTGGACGCCTGCGTGACCGCAGCGTTTTTCACATTTCCGCAGGTCTCCTTGGAGATGGTTGCTATGATCACTCAGTGTCCCCGGCTAAAAATCTTCAAAATGTGGATCACTGCTTTTATTCTCCCTCGTCTCTTCTTTATTAGCTGTTTTTCACTCACACATAGTTCATTTGTCTATGAATGCAATTTGCTCATAATTTTTTATCGCATTATATTCCATACGAACAGAATACCCCCATTCTTTCGGTTCCTCTGGAAATGCTTTTATTTGGATTATAACATTTGGCAGTCCATTACAAATACCATGTATATTTTTATGTTTCCTGGTTATTCATATGGCAGGCAACCCTACCTACCTCCTTTTCAAAAACACTGCTCTGGAAGAAACTAAACATTGACAATAAAAACACCCAACCTGGTTGATGCTTTTCATGTTGCTTATCTAACAAACTCTTGGCTTAGAATATCTCAAGATTAATTTTTAAATGTATGCAGCTTTTATATTTCCCTTCCTTACTGAAGTTAATGTAAATATACTTTTATTTGAGTCTACATTCATTATTTACATTTCAAACATATAAATTATTTCATGAGAGAAGTTTCTTACAAATATATAAGAGAAAAATAACTTGAAATGCTGAGTAGACTAGAACAAACTTTAAGCATGATTGTCCAACAACCAGAGAAAGCTAAAAGACAACATCCAAAAACAATCTAAGCATCCTCCAAGCAAGGTTAGATTCTTTGTTGAAATCTAGAATTCAAATGTAAATTACAAAATAGAGCTCTTCTGGGATTTTTCAAAGTCCTAATTATGTAGATCTGCTGAATAGGGAACACGTTTAGAAGAAAAAAGGAAAAAAATATAGTAAATGAATCATAGGGAATGGTTTTTAGATAGAGTCGTCGAGTTTTCCTTCAGCTATTATACCGTATTTTTAGAAAAGAGGAGGAACTCAGGGACAAATACCAACATTCCAACCTGCTAAGGAGGGCGCGCCTGTGCAGTAATGTGAATCAGCGCAACATGATGCAGGGGCGTTTTATTAGTACAAGTAATAAATAAAAGAATGCAAATCCCACTTCGTGCAGGTAGGAAAAATATTGTACTACCGAAATGTATTCTACTAATTCTCATTTTTAACAATATTATATTGTAATAGTAGATATAGTTAAATACCAGACATTAATTCTTCTGGACCCATTTTACACATTTCTTTAAGCTGTGAGTTAATGAATCAAGAGAGGTCACTAAAAACAAAAAGGAACAGATCAGCAGCCAGAATTCATTCATTCATTCATTCACTCAACAAAACCTACTGAGTATTCATTTTTTTACCAGGCAGTATGGTTGGCATTTGGGATTAAAAAGTGATGAAGAGCTGTTCTCAACTTCCTTTAAGGATTTAGTGGGAAAGACGGAACCATAAACAGATGATTACAGTATGATAAGTACAATGATTGAGGCATAAAAAAAAGAGTATAATTCAGTCTTTAAAAAGGAACAAGTGACAGGTATGAAAACAGTTTTGTGAGAGTTGCAGTGTCATTGCTCTGGATGCCAAATTCATTACTGTTGATACAAAAATACTGTTCACACAAAGATGAACTTTGCCCTCAGGTGCTTATGGTCTATCTAGCACAGAGGAGAGATAAGAAAAATAATAAACAGTGTTTCTCAAACTAGCTGTGATAAAGGACCAGTTTCAAAAATGTTTGAATCCTTCACAGACTGATCCTTTTGTAAATTTTTTTATGACTAGAAAAATGAAATAAAAAGTAATGACATAAAAATGCAATCTCCAATTTCTACTATTCAATTCCAGAGACATAAAATTACTGTGTCAAATTGCTATACAATTCCTAAATGCTTACCTTCAATTTTTGTGCTTATTTCATGGAGGGCCAGTGACATATATTGCAGTCCATGGACAAGTACTGCAATCAAGTATTACAGGTGCTAAAATAAAAGCATACATGCTGTCTTCATATAGGAGGAAGTCATCGGTTTAGGGAGACAAGGATAGAGCTAATCTAAGGAAAAGCTTTATAGGAAATGTGACCCTTGCACTGCATCTTAAAAAAAAAAAAATGGAAAAGGATTTGTCAGAAAATTGCAGTGAGGGGCAGAAGGAAGAGCATTCTAGGTAGGAATAGTAAAACATGGAGATAGGAAAAGCAAGAATTTCTACGTAATTACATAATAAGGAAGATGAGGAGGCAGACCAAGCAGGGCTTTATAAGCTAAATATGAGCCTTCTGTGTGGAATAGCTCTCCCATTTGGTGAAATTTCATAAAGAAGACTAAGAAAGCAGTTGACTCCTCCACTGGGTATTTAAAATGTTGTTATAAACAACACCTCCCAGTGATACTCACAAGTAAAGCTAATCCTTCTAGGTGGAGCTCATTAAACACCACCTTATATTTATATGGCTTCCTCTTCCTTTAAAACTAGTGTTGCAGGTCACGAACCCTCATCATAGCACTGCAGGGCTCTGAAATGCCAGAGAAAAATTCCCACCATGCCAGAACTAGTGAGTGTTTTCAGATGGGAAGAGCTGGGCTTTTTGTTTCTCCTATTATTTTTTTGTTTTTGTTTTCATTTTGCCATGTCACCTTACAGAATGGCATAGCATCAGAAAATGTGGGATCTGTCTAGTGCTGACTTTTATCTGCTCCATGACCTTGAACAAATTACTTACCCTTCCAGTTTCCACCACTCTGGAATAGGGATAGTGACAGGACCTACATCTCACAGGACTATTGTACTGTTAGGATTAAATGAGTCAACACAAGTAAAGCACTCAGAATGGTGCCTGGCAAATAGCAGGTGATCAATGTGTCCCCGAGTTATTAATGCCATTAAAAATAAAAGAAAATGAAATGGATTGATAATATCTCCCCTTCTCCCCTCCCCAGGTCATTCATGCAAGTATCCAAAAGTAGAACCAAGTAGGCTCCCTAATTTCTAACCCTGCACATCACCCACTATTCTTCTAACATCATTTTAAACCTAAACATGTACTACAGGTGGAGAAAATAGAGCTAATTATACACCTCTGGAGTAAAATGACTGAGGGAAATCAGTGGTGGAGAGCTTATTTTCTGTCCTGATCCTACCTTAGTTATCCCTAAAATTAGAAGCCTGTAGTTTTGGGTTAGTGAAAGGCACTTCCTCTGTGAGAGGAAACCAGGATGAGACAAGACTGTTTAGGCAGGCTTTATTTAAAACATTTAGCACCTCTTAGAAATGTAAAGTAATCAGAGAGATGCTTAAATATTTTAAAGTCTCAGATGGTTGTCAAGAGTTCACTGAGAGCCTGACAACAACTGGGGACTACAGAATAAGCAACGTGGTGCCACTTCACACAGAAGGCTTAGCAAGGGGATGCAGTAATTTTGGGTCAGGAATGTAAAAGTTTATCTCAATTTAGCAGCCTAGTGACAAGCAGCAGCCAAATCTAGTGAAGTCTCTTCAAGGAGATCAGCTTAGGGCACAGCTGTCTAGACGAAACACCACTGTCCCTCCATGGCTGGGTGCACAGGCTCTCCAATAGGGCAGAAATTACAGAGAAAGAACTAAAGCTGACTTAGCAGATCAGCAGAAACTTCGAGAAACCCAGAGTCCAGAGTTTTAAGATACTGTGTAAGGGAACATCTTAAAGTTATTAAGGGTTTTTTTTTTTTCCCCTTATGCTTCGAATTTGTTGTCTAGCGTATTGTTTCAGAGACCTATTCTTTCTCCTCTATTGGCCAAACATTTGCACATCTTCACCCTGGAGTTGTCAGGATAAATGGAGGAAATCTTCAACCCTGGAGGAGGCCCTTCAAGATCAGGCTGTGATGACCTCTTCACTGGTCCCACCTTCCAAAAGGCATTGTCCCTTAAAGGCAAAATATTATACTGGCTTTACTGTTACCTGTAGAGAATATATGCTCAAGAGAAAATATTACTATATGGTACCTATAACCATGGCCAACAAACCCCTCCACTCCACATTTGCTTTCTTATGCTCCCCTACATTGTCTAACAGATATTACTAGAACACTACTGGAAGGTTCCATGTACTTTTCTCCCCTAAAGTACCAAAACTTTAATCTGTTTCAAAATACCTAAGAATTACTGTACCTGCAAAGAGACCCATGTAGGCAGGCAGAGGCGTCCCACTGCTTGCAAGTTCAAAATGGGTCAGAAGAGGGTAGAAAGGAAATTGGAGTACCCCGTGTTACTCTTGAATGCTAAATGTATTTAATCATTAAGTAGAGTTGGAAGGATGGTCAGCTTATGGAAATAAAACAGTAGTTTACACATTGGTGACCTTGAGGTAGGAATAAACCCAGAATAGAAGGCATAGGCATATTAGTTAAAATAATTCAGCTGCCAAAGAGATTGGGGAAAACGATTTCCTGCTAATAATATCTGACAATAAAAAAACACCTGCTCAGCAAAAATAATCTTGCCAAAATTAAAGCTCTCAAGTTGTCAAGTTGGATTTTGGACTTAACCTTGTCCGAGTCATTCAATCATTCAGGCAAACATTTATAAAACATCAATTGATCATGTAGTATGACATTTGACTCCCTGGAGTAAAGAAAAGAGAAATAGAGGACACAGAACCTTTCCTACAGAAATTTATACTCTGATGGTCAGTTTTATGTGTCAACTTGGCTAGCCTACAGTATCCAGTAATTTAATCAAACAGTACTCTAGATGTTACTATGAAGATATTTTGTAGATGTGGTTAATATCTATAATCAGTTGACTTTAAGTAAAGCAGATTACCTCCACAATGTACGTAGGCCTCATTCAAAATAGTTGAAAGGTCTTAACAGTAAAAACTAAGGTTTCCTGGAGAGAAGAAATTCTGTCTCAAAACTGCAACATCAACTCCTGCCTGAGTTTCTGGAGATTTTGGACTTGTTGAAATACATCCTACTGGTTGTTTCCCTGGAGAACCCTGATCGATACACACTCTTTTTTTTTTTTTTTTTTGAGACAGAGTCTCACTCTTTTGCCCGGGCTAGAGTGAGTGCCGTGGCGTCAGCCTAGCTCACAGCAACCTCAAACTCCTGGGCTCAAGCGATCCTCCTGCCTCAGCCTCCCGAGTAGCTGGGACTACAGGCATGCGCCACCATGCCCGGCTAATTTTTTCTATATATTTTTAGTTGGCCAATTAATTTCTTTCTATTTTTAGTAGAGATGGGGTCTTGCTCTTGCTCAGGCTGGTTTCGAACTCCTGAGCTCAAA
>RJWJ010049058.1:0-10382 GCA_004363605.1 Indri indri | reverse complement strand
TTTTTTTTTTTTTTTAACCTCTGAAGGAAATGCAGAACCCATTACAAAGTCACTTTCTTTTGCCTCTTCCCCAAGCCCCTGGCAACTAATCTACTTTTCATCTCTGTGGATTTGCCTGCTCCAGACATTTCATATAAATGGACTCATATGTGGCCTTTTGTGCCTTGTTTCTTTCACTTAGGACGTTTTCAAGGTTCATCCATGTTGCAACATACATCAGTACTTCATTCCTTTTTTCTGTATGATTAAATACATACAGCATTCACCATTTTAACCATTTTTAAGTGCACACTTCAGTGTCATTAACCACGTGCACATTGTTGTGTGACCATCGCTACCATCCATCTGCAGAATTTCTTTCATCTTCCCCAAGTGGAACTCTGTACTCATTAAACACCCACTTCCTATTTCCTCTCCCCCCAGCCCCTGGAAACAACTCCAGGTACCTCATAAGTAGGGCATACTGTATTTGTCTTTGTGTGCCTGGGTTGTTTCACTTAGCATAATGACTCAAGGTTCACCCATGTTGTTACATATGTCAGAATTTCCTCATTTTTAAGGCTGAATAATATTTCATTGTGTGGATGGACCACATTTTATTTATCTATTCATCTGTTACTAGACATTTGTGTTACTTCCACCTTATGTCATAGTGAATAATGCTGCCATGAACATGGGTGTTCAAGTCCCCGCTTTCAGTTCTTTTGAGTATATACCCAGAAGCGGAATCTCTGTGTTGTAAGTTAATTCCATGCTTAATTTTTGAGGTACTGCCGTACTGTGTTCCATAGCAGCTGCTCCATTTTAGTTTTCTCTTTCCTTTTTATGGCAGAATAGTATATCAGGTTATGATATACCTAATTTTGTTTATCCATCCATTTGTTGATTGATATTTGGGTTGTTCCACATTTGGCTACTGCGAACAGAGCTGCTATAAATATTCACATACAAGTTCTTGTTTGAACACTTGTTTTTTAGTCTTTGGGACATATACCTCAGAATGGAATTGTTCAGCCGTGGTCATTCTACTTGTAAATTTTTGAGGGAACATTCAACTACTTTACACACAGCCTGTACCATTTTATATTTCTACAAGCAGTGTTTAAGGGTATGCAGTTTTTCTGCATCCTTGCCAACACATATCTTTAATGTTTTTTAACAATAGCCTTTCTAGTGTGTGTGAGTCAGTATGTCATTGTGTTTGGAGTTTGAATTTCCATAATAACTAATAATGTGTAATATTTTCTTATGTGCTTATTGGCCATTTGCTTGTGTTTTTTTGTGTAGTGTGTATTTTAAGCTCTTTGTCTGTTTTGTAATTGGGTTGTTTGTCTTTTTCCTGTTGAGTCTTAAAAGTTACTTATAGGCTGGGTGCAGTGGCTCACGCCTGTAATCTTAGCACTCTGGGAGGCTGAGGCGGGTGGGTCGTTTGAGCTCAGGAGTTCGAGACCAGCCTGAGCAAGAGTGAGAGCCCGTCTCTACTAAAAATAGAAAGAAATTAATCAGACAACTAAAAATATATAGAAAAAATTAGCCGGGCATGGTGGTGCCTGCCTGTAGTCCCAGCTACTTGGGAGGCTGAGGCAGAAGGATTGTTTGAGCCCAGGAGTTTGAGGTTGCTGTGAGCTGGGCTGACGCCATGGCACTCTAGCCCGGGCAACACAGTGAGACTCTGTCTCAAATAAAAAAAAAAAAAGGTACTTATATGCGCTTGGTAATGGACCCTCATCACATATATAAGGTGCCTCTGTGGGTTGTCATCTTACTTTGTTGGTGGTGTGTTTGGATTTCCAAAAGTTTTTAATTTTGAGGAAATTTTTCCTTACTTGCCTTGCTTATGGTGTCATATGTAAGAAACTATTGTTAAACCCAATGTTATGAAGGTTTATCTCCGTGTTTTCTTCTAGAATTTATGTTTTTACCTCTTACATTAGGCCTGTGGACAATTTTGAGTTACATTTTTCTCTGTGGTGTGATGTAAGGGTGTGGTTTCATTCCCGTGCATGTGGCTAGTTCTCTAACATCACTTGTTGAATTTAATGACGTCAGGGATTGTCCACCATCAATTGACCATAGAGGTATGGATTTATTTCTGGACTCTCAGTTCAATGGCATTGATCTATATGTGTACCCTCATGCCAGTATCATCTGGTTTTGATTGTTGTTGCTTTGTAGTAAAATTTGAGATTTAAAATTGGGAAGTGTGAACCTTCAAGTTTGTCTTTCTTTTTCAAGAAGGTTTTGGTTATTTGATTTTCTTGAAATTCCATTTGAATGTTAGAATCAGTTTGCCCATTTCTGCCAAAAGGCCTTTTTGGATTTCCGTAGAAATTGCATTGAGTTTGAGATCACTTTGTGTAGTATGACCACCTTAAAACATATTAAGTCTCTAGTCCATGACCATGGAGTGTCTTGACATTTATTTAGATTTTCTTTAATTTTTTTCAGTAACATTTTGTAATTTTCCACATACAGGTCTTGCACCTTGGTTAATTTTTTTCCTAAGTGGATTATTTTTGTTGATGTTATTGAAATGGAATTTTTGTCTTAATTTTATTTCTAGTTTGTTGATTACTAGTGTATAGAAATAAATAGATTTCTGTGTATTGATATGTTGTTCTGTGACTTAGCTGTTTGCTAGCTCAAATAATTTTTTTGAATTCTTTAGGATTTTCTCTACTTAAGATCATGTGATTTTGAATCTGTGAATAGTTTTACATTCCCTTCTCATATGGATGCCTTTTATTTCCTGTTCTTACCTAATTATTCTGGATAGAGAACTTTCAGTACAATCTTATTTTTTTTATTTCAAAATATTAAGGTGGGGCCAGGCGCGGTGGCTCACGCCTGTAATCCTAGCACTATGGGAGGCCGAGGCGGGCGGATTGTTTAAGCTCAGGAGTTCGAGATCAGCCTGAGCAAGAACGAGACCCCGTCTCTACTAAAAATAGAAAGAAATTAATCAGACAACTAAAACTATATAGAAAAAATTAGCCGGGCATGGTGGCATGTGCCTGTAGTCCTTGCTACCTGGGAGGCTGAGGCAGGAGGATCCCTTGAGCCCAGGAGTTTGAGGTTGCTGTGAGCGAGGCTGATACCACGGCACTCACTCTAGCCAGGGCAACAAAAGTGAGACTCTGTCTCAAAAAAATAAAAATAAAAAATAGAAAAAAATAAAAAAAAATAAAAAAAAATATTAAGGAGGTACAAGTGTTTTTGTTACATGGGTATCTTGTGTAATGCTGAAATCAGGGGTTTTGGTGTGTCCATCACCAGAATAGTGTTCATTGTGGGCAAGTTTTTATCATACACCCACACTCCATTCCTCTCCCCTTCTAGGTTTCTTGTGTCCTTTATATTGCTTTGTTCCTGTGTGTAGCCATGTAGTAGCTCCCACTTATTTGTGAGAACATATAGTGTTCAGTTTTCCATTTCTGAGATAGTTCACTTAGAGTAATGGTCTCTATTTCCATCCACATTGCTGCAAATGACATTATTGCATTCCTTTTGTTTTTAGAGACAGGGTCTCACTCTGTTGCCTGGGATAGACTGCAGTGGCATGATCATAACTCACTGCAACCTCACACTCCTGGGCTCAAGTGATCCTCCTGTCTCAGCCTCCTGAGTAGCTGGGACTACAGGTATGTGCCACCATGCTCGGCTAATTTTTCTGTTTTTTTAGAGACTGGGTCTCGCTCTTGTTCAGCCTGGTATTTCATTGCTTTTTATGGCTGAGTGGTACTCCATGATATTTTTATGTGTGTGTGTATACACACACACACACACACACACACACACATATACATATACACATTTTTGTCTCCTTACGAATTGAAGGACACTTAGGTTGATTCCACATCTTTGCAATTGTGAATTGTGCTGTGATAAACATTCTAGTGCAGGTGTCTTTTGGATAAAATGACTTCATTTCCTTTGGATAGTTAACCAGGAGTGGAATCGCTGGATAGAATGGTAGGTCTACATTTGTTTCTTTGAGGATTGTCCATAATGTTTTCCGTAGAGGTTCTACTATTTTGCAGTCCTACCAGTCTATCAGTGTTCCTTTCTCTATTCATCTGTGGCAGCATCTATTGTTTTTTGTCTTTTTAATAATGGCTATTCCAATTGTTGTAAGACGGTATCTTACTGTAGTTTTAATTTGAATTTCTCTGATGATTAGTGATGTTGAGCAGTTTTTCATATTTTTTTCGGCAATTTGTCTATCTTCTTTTCAAAAACTTCGGTTCTGGTCTTTTGCCCACTTTTTGATGAGGGAGTTTTTTTTTTTCCTTGCTGATTTGTTTGAGTTCTTTGTGTATTCTAGATATCAGTCTTTTGTCAGATGCGTAGTTTCAAATATTTTCTCCTATTCTGTAGGTTGTGTATTCACTGTGTTGATTACTTCCTTTCTGGTGCAGAAGTTTTCTAATTAAGTCCAATTTATTTATTTTTGTTGTTGCTATATTTGTCTTTGGGGTCTTAGTCATAAATTCTTTGCCTAGGCTGGTGTCTAAAAAGTTTTTCCTACTTTTTTCTATAATTTTTATGGTTTCATGCCTTTCATTTAAGTCTTTAATCCATCTTGAATTGATTTTTGTATATGGGAGAGAAGGATCCTGTTTCATTCTTGTGCATGTGGCTATTCAATTCTTCCAGCACTATTAACTGAACAGGGCTTCCTTTCCCCAGTGTACATTGTCTGCTTTATTGAAAATTACTTGGTGGTAGGTAGATGGTTTTATTTCTGGGTTCTCTGTTTTGTTCCCTTGGTCTATGTCTAAACTTTTATACCAGTCCCATGCTGTTCTGGTTACTATAGCCTTGTAGTACAATTTGAAGTCAGGTAACATGATGCCTCTAGATTTGTTGCTCAGTATGATGTTAATGCAGAAGTGAAAGCGAGTGTTTGCGTTGTTCCTCATCTTAACAGTAAAGCTGTTGGTGCTTACTATTGAGATGGTGTTTGCTATGTGTTTTGCATAAATGCTTTTTAACATGTTGATAAAATTGCCTTCTATTCCTAACTTGTTGGGTTTTTAGATAATAAAATGGTGTTGGATTTTGTTTGAAGCTCTTTCTGTAAGAATTAATATGATGTGATATTTTCCCTTCGTTGTGCTAATATGGTGTATTACATAGATGACTTTAGCATGTTGAACCATTCTTGATTTTCTTGGATAAAGGCCTCTGGATCTTGGTGTATAATCCTTTCCATGTGTTGTACAGTCGACCTTTAAACTGCATGGATTTGAATAGTGTAGCTCCAGTTATATGCAAATTTTAAAAATAGATATATTTGGATCTCTCTATGTTGGAGGGTTCTCAATCCACAACCTAAAAAAGTTCAAAAATGTAGTATTCGAGGGATGTGAAATCTCATTATACAAAGGACTGGCTTTTCAAATCCACAGGTTGCACAAGACTGTCAGCAGGACATGAGGATGCCAGGATGTTGGTAATGGAAGTAGTGCAAGAACCAATCCTGTTCCATCATTGAAGGATGACTGTGAGTAATTGTACTATCACTTTGTTAAAAGAACACTTCTATGTTGAGAAAAGATATTGGTGTGCAGTTCTATGTCCTTATGATGTCATACTTTTGTTTTCTTTGGTATGGGTTGCCATTATGGTTAAGGCGAGGGGTAGGATAGAGGTTGGCATTGGGGTAGGGTTAACATTAAGAGGTTATGGTTGGGGTTATAAGATTAGGGGGTTCGAGTTAGCAGTATAGGGGTTGTGTTGGGGTTGAGGATGGGGTAGTGGTAGAATACGGTTAGGAGGTTAAGGGTAGGGTTAGGGGTATGGTTATATTTAGCATTAGTTAGTTAGAGTTAGTGTTGGAGGCTTAGGGTTAGGATGAGGGTTAGAGATAGGCCTACAGTTAGGGTTAGGGACACTGGGTTAGAGTTAGGATTTGGGTGAAGGAGGGATAAGGCACAGAGAGGGGGTTAAGGTTAGGAAGCTAGGGTTAGAATATTAGGGTTAGTGATAGAATTAAGTTTCGGGTTAGGGATTATGGTTAAGTTTAGAGTTAGAATATTAGGGTTAGGCTTAGGGGTTAGGGTTAGGATTTAGGGTTAGGGTTTAGGGTTGGGGTTGGGTTAGTGTCAGACATGGCATAAGGGTCAGGGGTATAGGCAGGGGTCATGTCAGGGTTGGGGTGAGGGTGAGGGGTTAGAGTTTAGGGTTTATGGTGAGGGTAGAGGGTAGGGTTGGGTTATGGGGGTTAGGGTCAGGGGTTGGGAATTAGGGCTTAGGATTTATGGTTTAGGGGTTGGTGTTGTGGTTAGGGTTTAGGATTGGGCTCAGGATCTGTATGAAGGTGAGCTTAGGGGGTAGGGTTGGCATTGGGGCTTGGTGGTTGCTAGTTAGCGGTTAGAGTGTAGGGTTAAGCATTGGGATTGGGGCTTAGGGTATGGAGTTCAGGGTTAAGGGTTAGGGTTTTTAGGGTTGTTAGGATTAGGGTCAGGGGTAGGGGATAGGGTTAGGGGTTAAGGTTAGGGGTTGGGGTTAGTGATTATGGGTTAGAGTTAGGCATTAAGGGTTAGGGTTAGTGTTAGGGGTTGGTGTTAGGGATTAGGGTTAGCGTTTAGAATTTAGGGTTGCGGTTAGGGGTTAGGGTTGTGAAGGTTAGCGTTACGGTGTGATTTGGTCCTGTTAATTATGTGGTATCTTATTGTCACAGGAATCTGTTTTGTTAGTCTTATGATCTCTGTTTTGTTTCTTTAGCATAAATGCTGGTCAGTTGTATGTAAACTCCTGGAACTCCTATATTCTGTTAATATGGTGTATTACATAGATGCCTACACCCTAACCCTAACACCCTAATACTCTAACCCTAAGACCCTATCCCTAACACACTAACACCACAGCACCCTAACACTGTAACTCTAACACCATAACCCTAACACCCCAACACCCTAACCCTAGGACACTAAAACTAACACACTAAACCTAACACACTAAAACCCTAATGCTAACACACTAACACCCTAACACATTAACCCTAACGCCCTAACACCTTAACCCTAACATGGGCCCCAGCACCTTAACCCAAACATGGGCTTAGGGTATTGGGGTGTTAGGCTCAGGTATTAGCATATTAGAGTGTTAGCCTTAGGGCGTTAGGGTGTTAGGCTTAGAGTGTTAGGGTATTAGGGTTAGGGTATTAGGGTATCAGGCTTAGGGTGTAGGATGATAGGGTGTCAGTGTGTTAGATTGTTAGACTATTAGGATTAGGGTGTTAGGCTTATGGCATTTGGGTATTAGGATGTTAGGGTTAGGGCATGAGGGTGTTAGGATTAGGGAGTTAGGGTGTTAGGGTGATAGGGGTAGGGCATTAGAGAGTTAGAATGTTAGGGTTAGGGTGTTAGGTTTAGTGTGTTAGGGTGTTAGGGTGGTAGGTTTAGGGCCTTAGGGTGTTAGGCTTATGATGTTAGGTTTATAGGGTGTCAGTGTGTTAGGTTGTTAGAGTGTTAGGCTTAGGGTGGTAGGGTGTTAGGTTTTAGGGTATTATGCTTAGGCTGTTAGGATGTGAGGCTCAGGGTGTTTGGGTGTTAGGGTTAGGGTGTTGGGTGTTATGGTATTGTATTAGGGTGGTAGGGTATTAGGCTTAGGGCGCTCAGCTTAGGATGTTAGGGTGTTCAGGTGTTAGGGAGTTAGGGTTAGGGTGATAGGGTGTTTGTATTAGGGTGTTAGGCTTAGGGTGTTAGGGTGGTATGGTTAGGGAGTTAGGGTGTCAGGCTTAGGGTGTTAGGGTGTAAGGTTTAGGGTGTTTGGGTCTTAAGCTTAGTGTATTAGAGTGTTAGGCTTAAGGTGTTAGGGTATTGGTTTTAGGGTGTTAGGCCTAATACCCGAACACCCTAACCCTAACACGGTAACACCGTAACACCATAACACCCTGACACCCTAACCCTAAACCCTAACAATAGCACCTGATGACACTAACACCCTAAACACTAACATCCTAACCCTAACACACTAAAACCCTGATGATAACACACTAACACCCTTATACCTTAACACTAACACCCAACCACCTTAACCCTAACATGGGATTAGGGTGTTAGGGTGTTAGGGTCTTCGCCTCATAAGTTGTTAGGGCTAGGGTGTTACAGTGTAAGGCTTAGGGTGTTTGGGTCTTAGGCTTAGTGTATTAGGGTGTTAGGCTTAAGGTGTTAGGGTGTCAGTTCTAGGGCGTTAGGGTCTAGTACCCAGACATGCTAACCCTAATACCCATAATACCCTAACACCATAATACCCTAACCCTAAGACCCTAACCCTAACACACTGACACCATAACATCCTGACACTCTAACCCTAGCACCTTAACCCCCTAACCCAGCACCCTAACCCTAGCACCCTAACAGTAGCACCTGATCACACTAACACCCTAACACACTAATATCCTAACCCTAACACATGAAAACCCTAATGTTAACACACTAACACCCTTATGCCTTAACCCTAACTCCCTAACATGGGCGTAGGGTGTTAGGGTGTTAGGCTTAGCATATTAGGCTGTTAGGGTATTAGTCTTAAGGTGTTAGGGTGTTAGTTTTGGGGTGTTAGGGTCTAATACCAAAACACCTAACCCTAACATCCTAATACCCTAACCCTAACGCACTAACACCATAGCACCCTAACACTCTAACGCTAGCACTCCAACCCTAACACTCTAACCCTAGGATCCTAACATTAGCACCGATCACGCTAACACACTAACATCCTAACCCTAACACACTAAAACTCTACTACTAACACACACCCTTACACTTTAACCCTAACGCCCTAACAGTTTAACCCTAAGATGGGGTTAGGGTGTTAGGATTAGGGTGTTAGTGTCTTAGGCTTAGGGTGTTAGGATGTTAGGCTTAGGGTGTTAGGGTGTTAGGCTAAGGTTGTTAGGATGGTTGGGTATTAGGCTTAGGGTGTTAGGCTTAGGGTATTAGGGAGTTAGGGTTTTGGTGTATTAGGTTGTCACGGGTAGGGTGTTAGGGTGTCAGGGTTGGGAGTTAGTGCATTAGGGAGAGGGTGTAAATGTGTTAGGGTGTTAGGCTGTTAGTGTGTTAGGGTTAGGGTGTTATTATGTTAGGGTGTTAGTGCATTAAGGTGTCTGGGTTAGGGTGTTAAAGCTCCTTTTGTAAGAATTGATACGATTATGTGATATTTTTCCTTCATTCTGTTAATATGGTATATTACATAAATAACTTTATCCAAGAAAATCAAGAATGGTTCAACATGGTAAAGGCCTCTTGGTCGTGGTGTATAATCCCTTCAGTGTGCTGTACAGTTGACCTGTAAACTACATGGATTTGAACAGTGTGGATCTAGTTATATGCAAATTTAAAAAAATAGATATAATTTGTTTTCTCTATATTGGAGGGTTCTGACTCCACAACCTAAAAAGAATGAAAATAATGTAGCATTGGGGGGATGTGAATGTCAGTATACAAAGGACCAACTTTTCAAATCCACGGGTTGCACAGGACTGTCAGCAGGACATGAGGATGCCGGGATGTTGGTAATGTAAGTAGTGCAAGAACTAATCCTCTTCCACTACCGAAGACCAACAGTGAGTAATTGTTCACATCTATGGTGAGAAAAAACATTGGTGTGTAGTTCTATGTCCTTATGTTGTCAATCTTTTGTTTTCTTTTTTATGGGTTACCGTTAGGGTGAGGGGTAGGATAGAGGTTGGGGTTGGGGTAGGGTTAACATTAAGAGATTAGCGTTAGGGTTATAAGATTAGGGGGTTAGAGTTAACGGTGTAGTGGTTGGGTTGGGTTGAGGATGGGGTAGTGGTAGAATAGGGTTAGGAGGTTAAGGCTAGGGTGAGGTCTAGGTTTACATTTAGGATTAGGTAGTTAGAGTTAGTGTTGGAGGCTTAGGGTTAGGATGAGGGCTAGAGATTGGCCTAGAGTTAGGGTTAGAGATACTGGGTTAGAGTTAGGATGTGGGTGAGGGATGGGTAAGAGATAGAGTGTTGGGGGTTAAGGTTGAAAAGCCAGGGTGGGAATATTAGGGTTAGGGATAGACTATTAGAGTTAAGGGTAGTGTTAGGGGATAGGGGTTTGGGATAGGGTGAGGATGAGGATAGGGGTTAGGGTTGTGGTTGGGGTTGGGATTAGGGTTAAAGGTTAGGGTTTAGGGTTAGTGTTAGGGTTAGGATTACAGGGTTACAGGTTTAGAAAGTTAGGGTGAGAGGTTTAAGGGTTAGAGGGTTTAAGATTTGGGGATTAGGTTTAGGATGTTAGGCTGTCAGGGTTGGGGGTAGGGTTAGGGGTTAGGGCTAGGGCTTTGGGCTGGGGCCAGGGGTTAGGGTTTAGGGGTTGGGGTTAGGGGTTGGGGTTTAGGGGTTATGGTTCGGGTAGGGTCAGGGT
>RJWJ010049057.1:0-10387 GCA_004363605.1 Indri indri | reverse complement strand
AGGGAGTGCGGCCACCTCGCGCACCGCCCTTCGGATGTGAACTCAGAGTGCGCGTGCAGCGATCACCGGCGTCTGCTTGGACTTGCGTTCCAGCAACGGGGCCCTGGGCCAGCCACTCCACCGCGGTGTTTCATCCTCATGTCAAATCGGGGAACCACTGTCGACGCCGCAGGACCAGTGCAAGATTTGGGGGAGTGATCCTGGTGGTCCCACGACTCATGTAGGAAGCCTTCAATTAATGCGTGTGGCTATTGTGAACCTTGGTATTCTTACCGTATTTTTCAAACAGGACTCGACTTCTTTCCAAGGAAATTTCACTTGGCTGGGGATTATAAAAATCCAATTAGGGCATCTGCAGACCCTGGACCACCAACTCCACCCCTCCTCACTTACCGGCCAGCAGTGCACACGTGGTTCGCCAAACGCCCGTTCTGGATGTTCCCGGCAGCACTGCTCACTGCCGTCCCCAGCCCTTCAGTGGAGAGAGAAACTGCGATGTATTTAATTGTGCGAGGGCACACACACCGCGGTGCGGACGGGCAGCGTCGACTGCGCTCAGCAGGCTGGGTCAACCTCGCGGACCTGGCGTGAAATGAGCCAGACAGGCAGGCGTGCACAGCGGCACCGCGCAAGTGAAGCGGGTAAGCTGGGGTGGCCAGGCGGTCACGTGTTCCCACTTGCACGTGAGAAATGTAATTTCCAGACCACGCTGACCAGTGACACTGTCAGCAGACATGAGACCTTAGATTTTGAGTGAGAAGTTTGGAACAAGAGCCCCAGAAACCCTGGAAGAACCACGGCGCACAAGCTGCCCACGTTCCCACCTCTTGCCCACAGGGGACCCGAGAGCCTGCCGCCACCTCGGCCACACCTTCTCCCAGCACCAGGTTCCTGCGTGTGGTAAAATCGCGCGAGGAAGGTCCTGCCTCCGAGCTCTCGTGTGCAAGACCATGCTGGGGCCGGGGTGGGGTGGGAGGGCAGAGGGCGGCTCCCACTGAAGGCCGGAGAGCTGAAGACAAGGCCAGGAGCTCTCCACGGAGGCTCTAAGGCGCCAGCGTCCCAGAGTCACGTGGATGCTCCGCAAAACATGCAGCTCCTGGGCCGGCCCAGGCCATGCGGCTGAACAGGCCTGGGCTGCGCCGGGAACCTGCTTTGAAACAAGCCCTGTGTAACCATGGAGCCTCATCGAAAGAAAAAAGAAAAAAGAAAAAGCAAGCCCCCCGCCCCGCCCAGTGGTGCCCTGCAGGTGGTTGAGGAAGCCCCGCCCAGAGACCCGGCCCTGGCTCTCCTTGAGCACTGTAAGCAGAGAGGTGTGTCCACCATGCAGCCAGCCGGAGCAGGGACCCCCGGGGGACACACAGCGTAGCCAGGCCCGGCCCGTGTGTGGGGGTATGCCCACCAGCCATGCACCTGGCTTTGCACATCCTGGGATCCTGGGAGCCTGGCGGTGCTGCAGAGAGTGTGGCAGGCTCGATCCCTGCCCTGCTGGGTGTCAGAGTCAAGCCAGGAAGAGAGACCTTGCGCATGAATGTGCCGGAAAGAGAAGTTCTGGGCTGTGAGGGCCTGTGACAGGCGGGGCCCTGCCCCCATCTGCTGGGACCCACGCGCAGACCTAGAGCAGGCGGAGGGTGGATGGGCTTGGCAGTCAGGGAGCCGCAAGCAGGAGCGAGAGGAAGTGAGCATCGGAGAGAATCGCCCCAGACCCAGCGGGTACCTGGGACAAGAGACTGGGTGAGACGGAGCTGTGCAGGGCTGCTCCACGGGGGCCGGGGGCACCCCAGGCTTGGGGCGTCTGCCAGCTCCTGGCCTCTGTCTGCATAAAATGAGTGACATGTGCGTGCTGTCATCTATGAAATGTTGCCCGTGTGCACAGAATGAGCTGCTGCCGTGCAAGCTGCCTGCGTGTGCTGCGGTCTGCGTGACGCTGCGCGTGTGCAGAATGAACCACCGCCTGGGCCTGGGGCCACAGCTCCCCTGAGAGACGCTGGCTTCAGAGGGAGTCCCAGGAAGTCCTGGCAGGCCCCCGAAGACCCCACACAGCGGCAGACACCCGCTTATCTCCCCTTGGGGCCTCCAGGCGCCTGGGCTCAGCCGGGGCGCGGCCGCCCTCTCCTGGCCAGTGAGGCACTGTGCGGGAGGCCGGTGGCAGGACCAGGCTTCCCCACCGCTCCAGCGCCAGCCGGGAGGGAGTGAGGCCATCACCGGACCACGCAACCAGGGTCTCTGTGCCGACCGGACCCCCGCATATTTGGTGGTAACATGAGGTCCAGCTGGACGTCCTGTGCACAGAACCGACTGGAACCCAGAGAAAGACACTTCTTAATAGACCCTGAAACACCAGCTCCTGCAGCTGCACCTGCCAGCGGCAGGACAGGCTCTTTTCCTCAAGCGTGGCTGCAAAACTGCTTCAGGAGAAATGTTCTGTGTCCCTGGGTCCCAAACAGACCGAGTTACTGAGCCGTGGTCCCTGGAACTGGGCCTGTGGGTCTGTCCCCCTCCGGCGGCCACATGGCAGCTGTGGTCCTCTGACTTGGCCAGCCCCAAGAGACCTGCCTGCCAGGGGTCAGAAGTGCTCCGCTCGGACCTCCCTGCCCTGCTCAGACCTCGAGGGTGCTGGCTCTCTGCCCCCAGAGACGGACAGTGGCTGGGCAGGACTGCAGAGGCCTTCTCTCCTCCCCATCCCTGTCCCGGGCAGCAGGACGTGGGCACCGAAAGGGCCCGGACAGCGCCCGGCGGTTCAAAGGGCTGTGACAGAGAGCTGGCCTCGGACTCACACTGTGAAACGTGTGCGTACACGGACAGGGGGACATCTGCAGCGCACACGGGTGTTACCAGCGCACACGGGATGAACCCGGCATGGAGGGGCCGGGACAAGAGAGAAAGTGTGGGGAGGGGTTGAGAAGGACACACTGAAGTTACGGGAATCTGGGATTGGTCTCCAAATAATGTGGGTGGGCTGGGAGGGGCGCGGGAGGGGTGGGGTGGGGGCGGCAGAGGAAGAGGAGGAGGAAGGATGGGGGGGCAAGGAGAAAGGGCTGGAAGACGGGGAGGCTGGAAGGGGAAGCAGGCAGCTGCCTGGGCGGGGCGGGTGGGTGCTGTCGCTGCTGGAGCTGGCCGTGGTGCCTCCTGCCCGCTGGGCTTTTGTCTCCGTGTTTGTTTCCAAAAGAAAAAGCTGCAGGATGGGGCTGGTGGGAGCACACAGGACAGGACTGGTGCTCCACGGCCAGGGCAGCCCTGACCTCTGCGGGGACACCGCGGTGCAGGCGACTCAGGCGGCTCATCCCAGCCTGGGCTTGGAACTTGGGTGTCACGTGGAGGTGAAGTTCTGGATGGTGCTCGGAAGCATGAAGGGGAAACAGAGGCAGGGCAGGCTCCGGGTCAGCCCTGGCAGTGCCCAGAGGGGCACCGTCCCCGTGTGGTTTCAGCTGTGCTGCCCAGGAAGTCGGCCGGGACGCCAGCAGGAAACCAGCCTCCCCCCATCTGCGGCGTGTGTGATGTGGCGCGAACGGGAGCCGGGTGGGCAGAGCCATCCGGGAAGGAAGCTGCCACCAGGCCCCTAAGATGAAAATGTGCATCCCGCCCGGGAATTTTCCAGGGCCGCTGCTCAGACGTGACTCAGCGCCAACTCCACAGCTGGGGAAGGCCCCACGAGCCCGGCGGCTCTGTGGGGAGCGGGGGCGGGGGCTCCTGGGCTGCTCCACCTACCCTGGGACAGGCCTTCTGTGCTGACCCCACGCCGCGGCGGGTGGCGCAGAGCCTCACGGGTCACCCGTCCCCTCACGGTAGCTGGGTAGGGTGGGGCCCACCTGACAGACGGGCGTCCCGGGCAGATCTGAGGCTGGGACCCCAGCCCACCTGCGCCACCGGCCCTGCCACACCCACAGGTCGCGCCTGGGGAAATGCCCTGCCCGCCCGGAAGACGGAGATTTCATCTCACCAGAGAATCATGGCTTTTTCAACGTTTCCACCCTGGCTCCCCGTGACAGGTCACCGCGAAACCCCATGACCCCCGTGACCTGCCACTTCCTGAGCATGGGGGCGGGGCTGTGAGTAATCCTGCCTCACCAGGCCAGACGTGGCCTTTGACACGAGCAGGACAGGCCAAGGGCATCAGCAACCAGCCAAGGCCCCAGGACCGCAGCCTGCCCCTCCCCCAGGGGCTCCCCGTCCAGGGAATCCCCTCCCCCAGGTACGTTCCCCCAGGGGAGGTCTCAGGGGATGGCCTGCCACACAGCCGGGCCTTCCCGCCCCCCTGCAGGGTGTCGACTCCCCCGAGAGCAGCAGCCCCCACTTCTGGACGGAGACCGGTCTCACCCTCGCTCCCCTTCCACAAAGAAGGGCTCAGTGGGGACCAGCCACTCTGTCCCCAAAATGCCAGGCTTGGCTGGCCACATGAAGCATTTTTTCAGCGTGGGAGGGAAGGCCCTCCCTAGGGACCCTCCCACACTGTCCTTCTCTGCGGCAGGGACCACCGCCCACCCCCCGCACCGCCACCCCCACTCACACCCACGGGACACGTGCGTGGCCCTGCGCCGCCCTTTCAAAGTGTCCCCTGGATGGTGCATTGAAACCTTCAGGCTTTTAAGGACAGTTTCCTGCATCAGGAGTCGCGCAGCCCAGTAACAGCGCAGCGGAGCTGCCCGTGGAGTTCCACCTGTCCTCGTAGCCACACTGAGAAAAGGAAAATGAACAGGTGAAATTAATTTTAATAACATCTTTCATTTACATTCACCGTAGCCAAAATATTATGTAATCAATATGAAGAATTATTAAAGAGCATTTTACTTTCCTTTTTTCTATTAAGTCTTTAAAATCTGCTGTGTGTTTAGCACTCACAGCCCACCTCAATTCAGACACCGAATTTTTATCGGAATCCTTGACTGTACTTGGATTTCATAAAATTTACAATAAAGAAGTATACTCACTCCCTAAATTGTTCCCAACATACTTGTAAGTTTTCAATAGTTCAAACGAGTATTGGTTTTAAGTTTTAAATTTAGATTAATTAAGGTTTAATAAAAGAAAGCTTTCTGGGCCACATGCCCAGTGCTCAGGGGCCACACGTGGCTAGTGGCTGCCACAGGGGACAGCGCAGGCGCAGAGCCAGGGAAGTGGGCGTGCAAGGCCTCGGGGCCAGCACCGGCCTGTAGGCGGTCACCTGGGTGGACGCGTGAGGTGGCGCCGCAGGACCTGCGCCCAGGCTCCTCAGACCTCTGTGGGCAGAGTGTTCCGTCCCGAGGGGCTCTGCGGGGCCTGGTTGTGCAAACTGCTGTCATTTCATGACCCCTCTTCTGCTTCTGCAGAGAGCCTGCCGTGACATCACACCCCCCTCTGAGCCCCCCAGGTCCCAGCCCATCAGCCGCCTGGATCCCTCCATATAAAAGCCAGGGACCACCCCCCGGGCAGTAGGGGGGGTGCACAGGTCAGGCCCAGGCCCCACACCCCTGCCTCCACTGCTCTGGGGGGCCTGCGAGCCCCAACCCTGCCCCTGGGTCCCCTCCCCCTGCCACCCACTTCCCTCCTCACGTCCTGGGGCGTGCCCAGCTCCTTCCTGCCACGGGGCCTTTGCACAGCCACTCGCTAGGCCCTGCCACTGCTCACTCATCCTCAGATGGTGGCTCAGAGCCACGTCCTCAGGGAGGCCCTGACCCACGGAGCTCAGGGCCCATGTCGCCGAGTGCGTGGCTCCGCCCACTTCCAGACATGCACAGCCATGGCTTGTAGCCACGTTTGTGTGGCTGTGGCTTTCGATGGCCCTGTCTGGTTCCACCACAGCCCAGCACTGGGACAGAGTCAAAGCTCAAGAACCACTAGAATGAACAAATGAACTGACAGACCAAAAACTTTGGCAAAAGCTTTAGACCCCTGCCCCTGAGGATGGCCAAGACACATAGCTGTCACCCCCAGCCTGGGGAAGGTGGTGTGGCCTCAGTCCACAGGGCTGGCGGTGGGGAGGAGCTGACCCAGGCCAGGTAGCTCTGGGGTACCTGGAGAGGGAGGGCGCCTATCTTACCTGTGGTCCCTTCCGGGGAAAATGGATTTTCCCCCAAAGCCTCCAGAAGGAACTCGATCCTGCGGCTCCTAGAGCCCCAGGAGACCCATTTCAGTGGTCTGGGACAAACGTGGGCTGTCTCCAGCCCTGGGTCTATGACACCTGTTACAGCAGCCACCGGAATGTGGCCTTCAGGTCTCACTCTCAGGCCACCAGGAGCCACGAGGGTCTTCAGCAGGAAGGGTAGTCTAATCGGTGTGGGTTTTTTGTTGTTGTTGTTGTTTTTTGAGACAGTGTCTTGTTTTGCTGCCCAGGCTAGAGTGCCCTGGCTTGAGCCTAGCTCATAGCAACCTCCAACTCCTGGGCTCAGGTGATCCTCCTGCCTCAGCCTCCCAAGTAGCTGGGACTACAGGCACCACAACACCCGGCTAATTTTTTCTATTTTTAGCAGAGTTGGGGGTCTCACTCTTGCTCAGGCTGGTCTTGAACTCCTGAGCATAAGCGATCCTTCTGCCTCGGCCAGTGTTTCTTAAACACGAGCTTAGGATGGGATGACGGCAAGCACCCTGTGGATGGTGCTCGCTGCTCTGGGCTCTGCGCAGCCGTCTTGTGGCCCCGCCTGCAGCCCCGAGCGTCCCCTTCACAGATGAGCACACCACGGCCAGAGCGGCCTGGCGCTGGCCCCGGTGGAGTCCCCCGGTCCATGGGCGGCAGGCAGGGCAGAAGCTGCCTTCTGTGCAACTGCCTCCCAGGGACAGGGGTGTTCGGCCACCTGGGGAGACAGGCCCCCCAAGCGGGTGGCCGTGTGACGCCCCTGAGCTGTGGGGGTCGTGGTTCTTGACTTGGTCCTCAGACTCCATGGCCGTCCCAGACTAGCCCAAGCTGCTCACGCTGGTCCACAGCCCTGACTGTGAGTTTGAATGCGTGTGCTGGCGTGTGCTGCACGCGGGCGTGAGGCTCCCAGCACTGGAGAGAACCCAGAGGGAGTCCGGCGCCCTTGGCCGAGAGGGGGGGAGGAAGGAGCAGGGCAGTGGGGCGGGGGTCCAGGGCGGAACTTCTGCAGACGTGGACCTGCCCCTCCTGGGACCTCCAGCCTTGCTCAGCCTGGTTGGCCGATTGTTTCTGCTGTGATGATTTAATGGGTAATGAACCCTCCCTCGGTGCTGGCCTGGCTTCTAGGTAGTCCAGGACGGCTTTTCCCCACAGAGAGTGGGGGAGGGATCGGACTCCGTGAACACGTTCCCGGAAGGGTCCCTGTGCCTCGCAAACATGCAGCGTGGAGTCTGCACCTGCCACGGAGGCTGAGTGTCCCCTCCAGGTGAGGACGATGTTGGGCGTAGCTTTCCTGGGGCCGGAGAGGCAAGAAAGTTGCCCCGATAAGTTACCGGAAGCCAGTGTTTCTCCTTGCCGGCTGAGACCAACCTGCGAAACTTCACTCCCAAACCACCCCAGGGCAGAAACTTCCCTCATGTCCTGGCCTGGTAATTTTCCAGAGTTGAAACTTTCCTCTCAGGGGCAGGAAGGACATTCAGCCACTGACAGCTCAACCAGAAACATTACTGCGGACAGAAGTCACAGCAGCCCCAGAGGGGCCCATATGACTCAGCAGAGGGGGCGGGGCGGTGACGCTGCCGGAGCCGCGGGGGAGGATGGGGGGGCGGCTTCACTCCCCCCCACGCCGCTTGCAGATCAAGCGCGTGTCTGGCCACGTGTGCGTGGCGCCTACCAGGGCCAGAGCACAGAACGCCATGGGGCAGCAGGCTCGAGGGCCCAGGGAGAGGCCGCAGGAGGAACTCGAGCCCCGTTCTTGGAGGGGCCTGTCGGAGGCGACACTTGGCGGGAAGGTCCGGGGAAGCTGGAGTGTGGCACGATGAGCCCTGCCACTGCGGAGTTAGCAGTGGCCAAAAGGCTTCACTGAAATGAAACCTGGACCACACCAAGACAAAAAAGAAGTCAAATCTTATCTGAACCTGTATCCTTCCCCGCTTTGGGGCGGTGGCAGGATGTTCCTCCCTGCTCCTGGGGGCAGGATCCCCTCACGGCTATGTGGGCCACAGACTGTGACTGCAGTACCACATCTCACATCAGTGGGACCCTGACGGCATACAGTGCACCTGGCCCCGGCAGCCACAACCGCAGCTTTGGGCGGTGCCCGCAGGGACCTGCTGGTTACGGCGGCACAACCTGGTCTCCGCTGACCGGGACGCCCCAGTGCTGGGACAGACCCAGGAGGTCCACTGGCCCAGCCTCCTCTCCCAAGCAGCTTCCTGGCAGTTCTGTATTTGGATATTTTTAAAGGAAGCTCTCAGTAATTATCTAAATATGCCACTATCAAAAAAGGGAAATGCCGTCCAACCACTTTTGCCAGTTCCGTCAGAGAGGACGAGGGCAGAGCAGACGGGCCGCAATGTGCCTCATGCAAGGACGCGGCAAGCCCCCCCATCTAGACAGAGGGAAGGGCCCATCATCCCCCTCCTGGAGTGGGGACAAAGCCACCTCGCGATGAGCTTTGCAACAAGCCCGGCAAACGGGAACAACAGCAGACTGCAGCCCTGCGCCCAGCCCGGAGTCACAGCCAGCGGGTCGGAGAAGAGCTGCAGCAAAGGGCTCCCCGGGGCCACACGGTTTAGCACACGCCTCGTGCTTCCAGAATCACCCACGTAGAGGCCCCAGAAACGAGGGCAAAGAAAATTTAAATGCAAATCCCCATTTTATGAGCTCAGTTTTAATCTTAAACCATCTTCCCATCTGCGGGTACCTACCCTGGGGTGTGGAGCAGGAGCTTGGCAGGAGGCCTTGGCAAAGCCGCGGCACTGGAGCCAAGCAAGACCGCTGCTCCCGCCGCCGTGAGTGAGTCAGGCCGGAGGTCGCCCTCCCCCTCCCCCCTCCCCCTCCCCCCTCGTGGGGGCCCCAGGAGCCTGCTCCTCTATCACCACCTCACAGGAACACCACCCGCCAAGCCCAGTGAAATTCCCAGCATTTTTCATTCTTTGGTTTATGACATAATGTTGTCCCAAACCAAGACAAAACAATACAGGGCGGGGAAGCCAGCGCGGGGCGGGCCACCTTGCCACAGGCCCGGCCGCAGTGCCCAGATGGCTGGCCCTGTGCGGGTATGGCCAGCCCCCCGGAAACTGCACCAGGCTGGAGAGAGAGGGGCCGCCTCGGCCTTGGGGAGGCATGTGACCTGCTGCCCAGGGCACTCTGGGCTCGAGACACTGGCCTGGGAGGTGGGATGAGAAGAGAATGATGGGGCAGCTGTGAGCACCCCCCCACAGCTTCACCTGCCAGAGGCGGGCGGGGCGTTGGCCTGGCAAGACCCCGGCTGCCCCAGCTGGGAGTCCCCGCAGGCACCTGGGGCTGGAACAGGGCCTTGTGCTTCCAGAATCCTCTCCCCACTGGGCAGAGGAGCCACGTCTGGGCCTGCTGGGCCGCTTGGCTCAGAGTGAGGAACCTGCAGCCCTGCCCCTCGGTGCCCTTCCCTGCAGGCACCCTTCCTCCTGTCCCAGATAGCTCAGGATGCGCAGAGGCTCAGAGCGGGTGCAGGGGTCCTCAGGGATTTCAAACCAGGCCCCGCAGAGCCTGGGGTGTGTCTGTGGGACCCTGGGGTGGGGCTGGCAGGAGAGGAAACAGCCCCGTCCCTGCACTCTCCCCAGTGGCTCTGCTTATACCCGTCTTACTCACTGGGTTCTGGGTCAGAGTCAGTCCTGCTGCTTTCAAGTGGGGAAACTGAGGCTCTGATGAGGGTTGTCACTTGCCCAGGGCTCCTGGGAAATTCCCCCTGGCCCCACCCTGCCGAATCACCCCAGGTGCAGGCCCCGGTGGGTGAACCCCGGCCCTCATCCAGGCTGCCTGCTCGGAAGGTGGAACCCGGGGCTGACGTGGGTGTGAGTTTGCCTCAGATTAACCCTCCAGGCCCAGGGCGCCGGGGAGATATCGGCAGCTTTTACTCATGCTCCTTGGGTGCTACTGGGAGCCCCCAGGGTCACACACTGCTCAGACCCTCCCTCCTCACCCCCTCCGGCCCAGCCTTTCCCCGGCCAAGCCCACCCAGAGGGCACTAGCCCGGCTGTAGCTGGATGACGCCGCGTTGCTCTCCTCCAACTCTGACTGTCCCAGACCCAGAACTCTGCGTCCAGCTCCCACCCACCATCATCACCCTCTGGGGCCCAGCCGGTGTCTCAGACCTTCTGTGCCGAACCCTGACACTCTTTGATCTGCCCACTGCCTGTCCTCAAGTCGAGAATGACCCTGTTCCCCTCAGCCACAGCCTCCATCCAAGGGAGAGTCCTGGGTCTCCACCCTCCTGCCCGATCTCCTGCCTCTGCCATCCTTCTCCACACGGCAGGATCTAAGAGCACACATCGCTCATGTTAGACACATTTGCTCAGTAAA
>RJWJ010049056.1:0-10372 GCA_004363605.1 Indri indri | reverse complement strand
TGTCATTAGCCCTTGAGAAGACTTGTCACCTTTGGGAGCGGAGATCCCATCTCCTTTCTACCAAGAAGCCCGACCTGAAGTGCCATCTACAGGGGATAGTTCTGACTGGGAAGTGCTTATGTCAAGAGAGGTCAGAGAGAAGCTGCGCTTTTGGTTTCCTGAACAGAGTTTATACTTCCCTGCAAGGATGCTGGACCTAGCTTTTCCGATCCTTTTTCACTCTGCTATGGAAAAATCTATATGCAACCAATGAGGAGTCCATGGTCACTTCCGGCCACACTGAACAAAGGATCAGAAGATTTCT
Organism: Indri indri; assembly: GCA_004363605.1. NCBI lineage: Eukaryota > Metazoa > Chordata > Mammalia > Primates > Indriidae > Indri > Indri indri. Next base: position 10,068 of record RJWJ010049056.1, on the reverse strand, counting down.
GGTCACAAATTTCTACCACCATGAAGCATGACAAAGTAAGAAATTTGAGAAGGGGAAGTACAAGACCATGATGAAAAATTCAAAGACCTTATCTTAGACTCCCTGTGATGAAGAATCATTGCCATCTGTAACTCCGTAAGTCTTGTACCGTTGCAAATCTCTAAGATACCTTTGGACTTTTCCAAAGATGTTTTGGCCAACCTGAATTCCCACCCATCTCTGGGGACTTGTGTAATTACAAATATTCTAAAAACAGATATGCTCATTTAACTGGGGATCCCCACATCCTAGCTGTCGGTTTTCTGGCTGTGATTAAGAAGAGAAAAGCGTCAACGGAGTTCAACCTAAAGTCTGGAGGCACTGTTTGCTTTCCTCTTTGGGATCCTGAAAAAAACCCAAGGATCAGAAAGCCGAGATGATGTCCTGGACAGGATTCCCCCAAGTAAATTTTCCACCTCATTCCCCTAGAAGCTTGACTGCCCAAAAGTTCCAGAAGGCTCTGCTACCTCGGTTACTAGGCTGCAAGCACTGGGTTCACGAGAGTTCCTTTTCAACAAGCCTCACCATCTAACCCCGTATTTGCATGGAGTACGGGGCCCGGCTCCCACAGGTGGTGGGAGGGGAAAGGGGCAGGACATGCTCAGCCTGAAATGGAGATTGTCATCGTTGCCTGGCTTTATGAGAATTCGAATTCCCAGCTCTCACTGTTAAAATCCTCTCACTTCTTACAGGTTTCTGTCTTTTCTCACTCTCCATTTGCTTTCCTTCTATACCAGTCTTTCTGAATCTGAAATCCTCTACTCTAGCCCCAGGAAGCTAAGTGAACCAATTCTAGCAATATTCAAGGGTGTCATCAATGACTTCTCCTTTCCAGTGGAAATTTGCAGTCAATACTGAACCCAGAAGGTTTTCTTAATTTCTGTCCTCCTTGGATGTAGCTTCTCTGACTCCTCCATGTGTTGGAATACTGAAAACATGTTAGGCAAGGAGAAATGTTGCCCTCTGCAGGGCATAGAAGTCTCAGAGTTTTATAGGTGATCACTCACAAGCACAGCACGTTGGCTTTTCAGGGATTGTTTGTTCTTTTCTTCTTTTACTTTGAGGCTAATACAACTGATGACAATCTTTTGGCTGGAATGACTTCTGCACTCATTTATTGCTCAAGTATAAAAAAGGAAACAATGCCAATTTTTTTAAAAGTTCCTTTCTTTTCTGGAAAAAAAAAAATGTTGATCCAACACTTCCCAAAATCAGGTGAACATGAGGACATTTTGAACCTGAAGTTTCTGAGGGTCCCTCAGTGTTACCAGGAAGGCTGGGCCCTATCAGGTCAGACCATGAAGCCACACAGCTAATAGGAGAAGAAGTGTCATGGGTGCTTAAGATTTTCCTGAAATGTGGGCCCCTGTGTGTACGGTGTTGGGAGATGGGGCTTAGTGAGATGTGTTTGAGTCATGGGGGTGGTTCCCTCATGAATAGATTAATGCCCTCCCTTGGTGTCAAGTGAGTTCTCAGTCTTATTTGTTCCTACAAGAGCTGGTTGTAAAAACAAAAAAAAAAGTGCATGGTTCTTACCCTTGTCTCTCTTGCTTCCTCTCTTACCATGTGATCTCTGCACACTGGTTCCCTTCACCCTCTGCCATGAGTGGAAGCAGCCTGTGGCCCCCACCAAATGCAAATGTCCAATCTTGAACTTTTCTAGATATCAGAATCATAAGCCAAATAAATATTTTTTCTTTATAAATTACACAGCCTCAGGTATTCCTTTGTAGCAACACTAAATGGACTAAAACATGCCATACCTAAGTTCTCACGTGAACATTCAGGTCTCTCTCATTAAGGGACTACTGAGAACCTTTGTTCTTTGTTCTAGAATCTTCCTTCCCTTGTGTTGCCTCTCCTTATACTTATTCCCCGATAATTTCAACTAGACTCGTGATTTTGAATACGAGCTATGTACTGATAGCTCCCCAATTTTTATTTCTAAGCCAGACTTCTTCCCCTAAACTCAAGACTTACATAGCAAACTGCCTTCTCAAGATCTCTATTTGAGATCTCAAACATAATGTAAAACATAAACTTCTGGTTTTGCTCTCTGAAACTTGCTCTAACCACAGCCATCCCCATTTCAGCTAAAGGAAAGGCCATTCTTCAGGATCTTGTTCCCAAACCCTTAGAGTCATACTCAGCTCGGCTTTTTCTCTCATCCTCACTATTCAATGTTTCAGAGATAAGGTAGCTCTGCCTCCAAAGCATATCTGGAATCTGAACACTTTCTACAACTTCCACAGTCAACTCCTTGGTCTGAGACCATCATTCCTTAAGCCTAATAAGTAAGGTCATCATTATTTCAAAGGTGATGAGGTCTATGGAAAAAAAGTAGTCCAGGTAATGGAGAGAAAATTGAATTACAATTTTAATTGGGGTAGAAAAGGCGGGCTTATTTAAGAAGATAACATTTGGGTAAATACCTGAGTAGGTGACATGACAAGCCATGAGACACCTAGGAAAAAAGCTTTCCAGGTCCAGAGAACAGTATGTGCAAAGGTCCCGGGCTGGGATTGTGTCTGTTGAGTTCATGGACCAGCAAGAAGGCTAGAGTGGTTGAGCAGAGTGAGGACTGTAGTGATCCTGACTGGTCTCCCTGACTCCACCTTGCTCCCCCTCCATGATCTAATCTCATCACAGGTGCCAGAGAGATTGTGTTAAATCACAAGACAGATCCCACCACTCCTCACTCAAAGTCTGTTGACGTCTCCCCATCTCACTCAGGGTAAAAACCCAAGTACTTCTTATAATAATCTTCAATCCCTGTACAATCAGACCCTGTCGCCTCCCTGACCTTAAGTCCTAGAAATGTACCCCCAGGCTCCTCACTCGGCTCAACCACTCCAGCCTTCTTGCTGGTCCATGAACTCAACAGACACAATCCCGCCTCAGGACCTTTGCACATACTGCTCTCTGGACCTGGAAAGGTTTTCTCCTAGGTGTCTCATGGCTTGTCATGTCATCTACTCAGGTCTTTACCCAAAAGTTATCTTCTTAAATAAGCCTGCCTTTTCCACCCCAATTAAAATTGTAATTCAATTTTCTCTCCATTACCTGAAATACTTTTTTTTCCATAGACCTCAGCACCTTTGAATATAATAATGACCTTACTTATTAGGCTTATTGTTAGTCTCCTTCTGCTGGAAGGCTTGTATTTTTATCATTTTTATTCACCGATAAGTCCTCAGCACAAAGAATGGTATCTAACATGTGGCAGGTGCTCAACAACCACTGACCAAATGAATAAATTAGTAGAACTGAGATTCACTCCCAGGCTGTCTGAACTCTTGAACTTGATTAGCACAGTACCTCTAGCAGAAGAGAGTTGTACTGGGGTCTTTCTGACTAGATCAGAGCCCCTCTGATGCAAGCCTAAATTAAAAATAAGCATCCTGTAGCTAACATTTCTGGGTCACACCATCGCACATCCACTGGCTGTCATTGCTTAGATGCATCACAACTTAACGATTTCTTGCCCAGTATTGTCTATTCCATATTAGGATCGTACTTGGTGTAGAATATAAGCAGGCAAACCGTTTTTTGGCTTCACGGTAGCGTGAGCAGGGCCAGAGGCTGAGTTGGGGGATAACGAGGAGATAAGAGGAGAGACGGAGACAAATCATTATCACAGAAAGGCCAGCTGGCAAGAAGCCCCAGGAAAGAGCACTCCGACTGTGAATTTGGGTCGATCCCAAGGCTGGCCCTCAGCTGTCGATTGCAGACTCAGAACCCCAATCTGTTTTAGTGTTTAAAGGAAATATGAGGCTCAAGAATAGATATCATTAACTGGGAGCCCCAAAGTGGTGATGAAAACCAAAATGGTGGTTTAGAATTTAAAGTTTCCCATGACTACTGAGACTTCCAAGGGCACTAGGTACTCATTTCACCAGCCAATGTGTTTTCTTCTGCGGCTGAGCTACTCAGGAGGCCAAAGCACAATTGGTGCCAATATATTAATTTGCTATGAAAAAATGAAACTGCCCTTGGAGGGTCTGGTAGGAGTTCATAGAGCGTCATTGTAAGAGCTCTTGAGTAGAAGGCTGAAATGATGAGCCATGATGTATTCTGCGAGCCGGACTCAGTTGGGATTTTCCTGTTGCTTGTAACAAAAAAGCTAACTCAAACAAGAAGGGGTATTTATTGGTTCTTATGATTTGAGGTATGAAATGTTTCAGGTACAGTTGGAACAGGGCTCCTTTTCCATCCCTCCCTAATCCCATCAGCTGTGTCCTCTGTGTATCAGTTTCATGCTCAGGTTAGCAAGCACTCATCATGACAGTAAAATGCCTGCAGAAGTTCTAGACTTCACTTTTATATATCGGACGGCATTGCCACCCAGTGTGAGCATATTTGTAATTTGAAATTTCCCAGTAGTCTCACACAAGCAAACTCAAACCTATCAAATGATATTTAACCTCATAATCTTGGAAGTCTAAGAGAAAAGAGAACTTTAGAAGGTCAAATCATTCTAATTCTCATAGATTATACAGCAGCTTTACACATATAAATATTTTTGCCTGCATTGACCATATGAACCTGATCAGGGTTTTTCAAACAGGTGAGTCATAATGAGAATCACCATAGTATGCAAGATTATGCCACATGGTACATAGGAGAATTTTTTAAATTTTATTTTCGTATTAGACAAATACCTAGAATGTTCAAGGGTGATAAAAGTTGACAGTGAACAGTTGAAGATTGGGAAATATCAAAATATCTGGTGGGATGAGTAATAGAAACTAGAGTTAGACACCAATAAGAAGGTCCCTTCTGCTGTCTACAGAGCTGCCGTAGCTTCTGCCTTCTTCCTTTGCAGACTCTCTGGAATGTTTCTGCCAATTTCCTCTTTTTTCTTTTCCAGCAAGACCACAAGAGGGTTAGCCACTTCCTGTCCTTCTTTTCTGTGCTTTCTGACGTTCCTTAAAGGAAGGATTCTCCGTATTGGAGACCACAGATCCCTTCTTCAAAAATCACATGAGGTAAGATGAGAGGATCACTTGAGCCCAGGAGTTTGAGACCAGCCTGGGTGTGATAGCAAGACCCCAAAGAAAAAAAGAAAAAAAAGAATCGTGCTCTGTGGGATGCCTACCCAGGCAGAAAGCCCTGCTCTCAAATTCTGCCATAAGTACTGGCAGAAAAATATCAGCTTCAAACGACCAAGCGTGCCACTCCTGAAGAGAAGTTCTGACCAGCCTTTCCAACTTTGCCTTACACTACATGACAAAGAGTTCTGGTTGGAGAATTGCAGACACATGCAGACGTACAAGTACCAACCTGGGAAAACACCCTATTTGTTATGAAATGTATTCTGCATATCTTTGTCATGATGGTATTGGGGAAAGTCATACAATGCAAGTTGTATGCTGGTAGCAACACATCAGAATCTAACCTGGGGTTACAGGAATAACTAGAAATGGAAATGCACCTAATACAACTTGAAGTGGTGTTGAATCCATATAATAATGAAACAAGTGAAAAATAATTCATATCTGTTAATGTTACATTTTTTTTTTTCCAGTATTGGCGCCTCACTCTGTAATCCCAGCAACTTGGGAGACTGACACAGGAGGATTGCTTACGCCCAGGAGTTCGAAACCAGCCTGGGCAAAATAACGAGACTCCATCTCTTAAAAAAAGAAAGAAAGGAAAGAAAGGAAACAAAGAAACAAAGAAAGAAAAATTAGCCAGGCCTAGTCACGAGTGCCTGCAGTCCAGCTACTCAGGAGGCTGAGGCATGAGGATCACAGGAGCCCAGGAGTTCGAGGCTACACGTCAGCCCGGGTGACAGACCCTGTCTCTCAAAGTATGTACATAGATATGTATATATTTTTAACCTGTGCTAATGTTGCTGTCTGTGATGATTATTTTTAATGTGTCAACTTGTCTAGTACCCAGTTATTTAATCGAACACTGATCTGGATGTTGCTGGAGGTACTTCGTAGGTATGATTAACATCAACAATCGGTTAACTTTAAGTAAAGGAAATTATCCTGGATAAAGTTTGCTGGCCTCATTCAATCAGTTGAAGGCCTTAAGAGCAAAAACTGAGGCTTCCCAGAGAAGATATTTTGCCTCAAGCCTGGAACATCAACTGCTGCCTGAGTTTGCAGCCTGCACACTTGACCTACAAATTTTGAATATGCCAGCTCCCACATTTACATGGGCCAATTCCTTAAAATAAATCTCTTCATCGTATACACGCATATCCTATTGGTTGTGTTTCTCTAAAGAATTCCAACTGATTCATTACAGTTTGCTAGAAATAATTCAGGGTATCTTGGACACAACCCAGGCCTGACTGCCCTGCTTTTTATTGCATGAGGGAACCAGCTGCATTTGCCCCATCTCTCCAAACCGCTGGTCACCCAAGTAGAGATCTGCAGTGCCCACACACAACTCAAGGTGGCGCTCCTGCTCTACTCCAGAGAGCCAGGCCTCATGGCTGCAGGCCACACCTCAGACGTTTTCCCTCAGAGTTCAAGACAATCCAGTGACTCAGCAATGAGAAAGAGAAAGCATAAAACTGGGATCAGCTACTGCCAGCACGCCCAGTGCACACAAGCTTGCCATCACTATCAACAGGAAAATTCACCTTGAGGACAAGTTCTTTCTTGGGAGTCCCATCTCTTTGGTAGGATTTAGCTTACTCTATGCAAATAATCACTTGGACAGTCCTATAAAACCCCCACTGAACGGCAAAATGGTTGGCTCGCCATTTTGTCTTGTTTCTGTTGGCAACAAAAGAGAGGCCGCCTACTCATTGTCCTAGGTTTTCTTTCTTTTCAAGTTTTCAGGGCTGTCTTTTGGGAATTCAAACCACTGGAGCCCCAGGGTGCAGCATGCAGGCCTGGGTGTTTATGCACACAGGGCATGACTCACCCTGACCCCGGGATGTCAGCTGCCCACAGTCCTGAAGGAACAGACTCTATGCCTGTTCTGCAAACCCCTCGGTTAATCCTGCTGGTGGTCAGGACCATACCATCGTTAGGCCGGGGACCGGACCACAGAGCTCAAAACATTCTAATTGCACAGGCTTGTTTAATCCTCATAATATTTTGCAAGAAAAGTTTGAAATGTCTTAAACTTTTTCAGTTTCTGCTTTGCATCTGGGGAAACAGGACCGAATATGCTGAGTGACCCTCAAAGTTCACCCAGTGATTCCGAATGAGAATCCAGGACTCTTGACCTTCAAGCAGAGTCGCTAACTTTCCTAAATCTGCTGCGCACACCCTCCCTCTCCCTAAGCACCACTAACCCTTTCCTTATGCACATGGCATTTGTTGGCTTCTTTTTTAGGGTATACACATTCACATAAGTACACAGATACCTGTCTGTGTTTTTCCAGTTTTAAACAGTGTGCCAATGGTGTTGTGTTACAATTTATGGCAAATACATGCAGAGAATGACAGTGTTTCTAATTTCAATACCATGCCAGTATCAAATAATTAGTAACTAAATAAATAAATATTCTTAATTGAATTGGCTTCTAATCTTAACAGGCGTTAGGGATTTCTTTTGTCTGTTTGCAAGAATGTAAGATAGCAACATCTCTTAATTTGTAAGGCTAAATTCAGAAACTGTCACATAAAACCCATCAGTTCAATTCGACCAACAGACATCGTTTGGTTACCAAATGTTGACCAACTCCTACAGGCAGGGGAATTCTAATAAGACATGGTTCCAGTCTTTTGGGAACTTAGTCAATCAAGGGCATTCAAAAATGTAGGTGCTGCTCTTAAAGAAACATGCTAGGGCTAATATTTATCTACGTTAACAGGCACAGTTTTTCTGCCTAGTGAGTAAGAGTACAGCCTCTACTATCAGAGAGTCCCAGTTCAAGACTCAGTTCTACCATGTACCAGCTGAATGACCACAATCAAGTCATTTAATCTCTTTAAGTTTTAGTTTCCTCATGCACAAAATGGAAGTAATCATAGTCCCTGTCTCTGATCTTGTCATGAGGCTTAAATGAGATAATGCATCCAAATTACCTGGTGCAATGTCTAAGAGGTAGTAAACTCTCAATAAAAAGTAGCGTTTACTATTCATCTTCTTTTCCCTCTGTACCCCAACTCAGTATGTAAAAAACCACAGCCAGTTTCTCAACTATAACTACATCTCTACTCTCGACCATAAAGCCATTTTCTAGTCCAGTACATTCCAGAGAACCAGGTCATTCGTTGTCTACCAGCCCCCAAATATCCACTGTAATCATAGCCATCAATCAAAGAGAAAAACCTACAAGTCAGTGTTCAAAGGGTGAAATCAGGGTCCACACCAGACACCTTTAAAGGGGCAGGGGGAGAGAGCCGCATTTCCATATTGTCCACTCAAGTATCTTTGTGTACTGTTGTTTACTTGCCAAGAGGTCACACACTTTGACTGTCGCAAGTTCCTGAAGCTCCCCTGAGGAGCCGACAGCTCTATACAAGTGTGGATTCCCCACAGCATCAAGCACCCAGCAGCCAGGCTCCAAGGACAGCACACAGGCATTCTGGGAGTCGGCATCTACGAAGCTCAAGGGTGGACGCCCAGATATTCTCAGGATGCAGTGAGTAGGCTTTGAGTTCATTGGATCTTGCTGTCCATGGAGCACGCCTGGTGCTTTTCCCACAGTCTAGGCAGAGTAAGATGTTTTCTCCTGGCTGCTTTCCCTTAGCAAACAAAACCCTGCACCCCTCTTCTACAGGGGGTGGTGCTTTAGCAAATCACCTGGAGATTCACAGCTGTTTACACCAGCTGCATCAGCCCTTGGAGAGATCTGCCAGAATTCCCAGACTCATGGCTCATCATGCTGATTCACCCTCGTAACGCCAGTGCAGTTTGATGGTTTATCAGTACATGGTGCTAGTATAAAAAACGTCCTGGTTCAGTTTCTTAAGCATGTTCTACACTCAAATGCCTTTAAAGAGGGATAGAAAGGTTTGAAATGAGATCAAATTAACAGGATGTTTTTGGGGTTGTTTTCTATTATTTTTTCTTTTCTTTTCTTTTTTTGTTTTTGTAGAAATAGTATCTTGCTCTGTCACCCAGGCTGGAACACGGTGACATAGTCATAGCTCACTGCAGCCTCAAACTCCTGGGCTCAAGTGATCCTCCTGTCTCAGCATGCCAAGTATCTGGGACTACATGCATGTGCCACCACACCTGGCTGATTTTATTTATTTAAGTATTTATGTGTTTATATTTATTTATTTATTTATTGTAGAGACAGGGTCTCACTATGGTTCCCGGCTGGCCTCAAACTACTGGCCTCACGTGATCCTCCCACCTCAGCCTCCCAAAGTGCTGGGATTACAGGCATAAACCAATGCACCTGCCCAACAGGACATTTTAAAGAGGATGAAGGGTACAGTGTCAAAGAGTCATAACTAATTGATAATGATTTAAAAAAAAAAAAAGCCCCCATAATAGTTCATCATTGATCAAGTTCTAGGCATCATACTAAGTGTTGTACACAGATTTTCTTATCACATCCTCTTAAAAAACTCCTTGAGAGGATGCAATTATTAACCCCAATTAAAACTGAGGAAACACCGAGGCTTAGTAGTGTTCAGCAACTTGCACAAGATCATATAGTAAATTTCCAGTCCCTTTTCACTTCTAAAAAAAACGAAAACAAAAACAAATACCGTATTTGGATAGAGGCAAATATTAAAAGTCATGAGGAAGAAAAGAAAAAACAATTTCAACATTTCTTGGGTTGCCTTTGTAATGGGCTGGGGTGATGGGCTGGTCGAAAGAGTAAGATCATTAACGCATTTAGGTATTTACTGGTTGATCTTCTTCCTTCGCAACCAACTATTCCCGAAGCACGGACTGATGTCATAACCCAGTCCTGAAAGTAAATATATGGTCTGAGTGGTTTTGCAGTGGCCCCTAGTCTCACTTCAGGCTGGTACAATCTTCTGCTAGAATATGGGAGAGGCAGGAGTTCTGAACAGAAGTAGAACAGAAAAACTCAGTGATCTCCCTTTCTTAAGTTAAGCCCTTGCAGGGTGGCCTTGTTTTCTTGTTTGA
>RJWJ010049055.1:0-10382 GCA_004363605.1 Indri indri | reverse complement strand
TGCACAACTCCAGGGGGCACCATTCACATTGTTGTCTATGTGAGTGGTGTCACTTGGAACTCGGTTCCATAGAATACAAGGTGAAAGATGTCTTGAGATTCGTATCCTTGAGTCTACACCTTGCAAGTAAGAATTGCAATGCTAACTTTCAGATGTGGAATCGAGGTGCTAATAAAGTTGGTGTGAGGACCAGAGATGACCCCATGTAAAGCATGCAAAGGGGCTAAGACAATGTAGGCACACAGTAGGCACGGCTTATTATGGGATAAGGAGGCAGCCCTTGGAGTGAATGGCTCCCCTCTTCCAGACACCTCCTGCTCTGTGAGATACCCCTACCTAATTCCAGCTCTCACGTGGACAAGAACAGAGGGGGCGGAGACCCACCTCACGACAGTCCTGTTAGCAAGGCCTAGTTTCCACATGCTGCAGGGTCTCCTCTTACTTCTCAGTCTTGCCCCATGGCAGCCACAGAGGGTACCAGACACCGTGGCAATGGGCTGGGCATGGTTAGGGGGTTTCTCTCCGTTTGGGGATTTGCAGCTGACTGGCCAAGAAATCCTGAATGGAATCTCTTCCTGGCCTGATTTTCCATGCTCTGCCCAAGGCAACTGACTCCGTCCCCTCATAGGGTGCCTCTGATTCAAGGAACATTTATTAAAGGCCTACTGTATGCTAGGCACAGTGGAGAGCGGAGCCCCAATAAGAGTTAGCTGAAGTGGTGGAGTGTGGGGACTTAGGGGTCCGTGGTGTGTGTGCGTGCGTGTGAGTGAGAGATCACCTTTGCTCATGACACTTCGGCCCAAGGGGGCTGTGCCCTCCTCTGAGTCCTCAAGCAGGAATGCTGTGGGAAACCAGTGGCTCCACTGCCATCTCTGGAATTCAGGCTTTGCTCTTCTATCCAGGTGACAAAGGCCCCACCCTGCCTGGAGCGATGTTTCCTGCTGCCTCTTCGAGATTTCCAACAGGCAGGGCTGGCTGCGCTTCTGCAGCTTCCAGTGCAAGAGTGGGTCAGAGGAGTCCGTCAACTAGGGGAGGCAGCTCACCTAATTGCCTCTCGGCCCTTCCTCCCCGCTCGCCCTCCCACCAACAATCCCGGCCTCTCCATTCTGTTTGCTCGATGAACTCTGAAGTACAGCAGGCCCCTCGCCTTGTCTGATTTACTGCCGGACCCCTCGCTCCTAGCTCAGAGCTAGTAGGTGCTCAATAGGTATTAGCTGAACGAATGGATGGAAGAATAAACAGTCCTTCCACGGAAGCTGGGCACACTTCATGCTTACTCTAGGAAGATGTTCCCACCTCCATGGCTGTTCTCCAAAAGAAGTCATGGCTGCTCCTCCTCCTCAGCAGCGACCTGTATCCCCGACCCCTTGACCATTCACTGGGCCAATTCTTGAGCTCTTATGAAGGAGGCACTGTATCCTCTGCTGGGGAGATAAGCCCTGAGCTTCCCCCGAATCCCACATCTCTCTCTCCACATCCTGGCCCCACTGGGGCCACATACTGCCCCAGGCACTTGCCCCTTCCCTGTTCTATCTTTTGAACAAGGGTCCCATATTTGGGCTTCTGTGACTCTGCCAACCTGTGTAGGAGTTGAGGGAAGGAGATCTCCCAGTCTGTAGCCTCTGTCCTTAGCCCATCCTGCCACCTCACCCCAGGGACCTGTCCTGGCCAAGCCAGGGACATGTCCCAGTCAGGATCTATCCAAAGTCCAAGACATTCTGCCTCCTGGAACAGCCCTGAACCTTGTTGTCTCACCTTGGCCCCTGGGGTCCCTGACCAGTGGGCATCCTGGAAAGCCCACCCGGTGCTCGCCCCGCAGCGCCCTGGCCCCTCGGCACTGCCTGCAGCGGGAGCTGCCAGCTTTTTGGAATTCCTAATCGCTCCTGGCCCCGGTGATTGGCTGCTCAGCTCTGACCCCACTTGGGCTGCCGCCTGGTTGGATAAAAGGGGAATCTCCTTGGGGCTCCAGAGCATTAGACACCGGAGGGGGCACCTGGGACCAACTTCGCTAAGCGGGGAGCCCGGCGGGGGGGGTGGGGGGAGCTACAGACCTGCGGCCTCAGCCCCTCCAAAGAACCGGGAGATGACGGGGAAAGCGGGGGAAGCGCTGAGCAAGCCCAAGTCCGAGACAGTGGCCAAGAGTACCTCGGGGGGCGCCCCGGCCAGGTGCACCGGGTTCGGCATCCAGGAGATCCTGGGCTTGAACAAGGAGCCCCCCAGCTCCCACCCGCGGGCTGCCCTCGACGGCCTCGCCCCTGGGCACTTGCTGGCAGCGCGCTCAGTGCTCAGTCCCGCAGGAGTGGGCGGCATGGGGCTGCTGGGGCCCGGGGGGCTCCCCGGCTTCTACGCGCAGCCCACCTTCCTGGAAGTGCTGTCCGACCCGCAGAGCGTCCACTTGCAGCCACTGGGCAGAGCGTCGGGGCCGCTGGACACCAGCCAGACGGCCAGCTCGGGTAGGTGAGGGCGAGGCTGCCCGGCTGCCCGACTGGGGGTGACAGCCGGAAGCCCGCGCCGTCGGGACAAGGCCTCCTCCCTGCGGAAAAGTTCATGCCGAGGGGTCGCAGACAGGGCCTGGGGCCGATGCGCCCAGGGCCGGGGTCCAGGAGGATGCTCCGGCGCCAGCCAGGTTTCGGCCCCAGCGTTTCCGGCGGCCGCGCACTTCTCTGGTCCCCGCATCTGGCCCACCTTGGCCGCGGCGCCCCACTAGGGCCCCACTGGAAACAGGGTTTGGATTGTCGCAGGTGGTGTTGCAGGGTCTCCGGACAGGTTGGAGGGCCCCAGCTCCGCTGTTCACTGCGGCCCGGGCCTCCGGGAGGACCCGCGCTCCTGGAGCCCGATGCTGTTCGGCGCGCTAGCCGCTTGGCAGGCGGGTGCCAGCGCCGGCTCCAGCCCCAGCTCTGGTGTCCAGAGTTGTCTTTTTTCTCCTTTTTTCATTCCAAAACACTGCATTGGTCATCTGGTGTTTATTTTTCATCCCAAGAACTCGAACAACCCCGGCCACCACGGCAGCCGAAGCGGCCGCCATCCGATCCCTCGTAAGCGCCGCAATATATCGGAACCCGGCGACTCGCGGGCTCGGGGACCCTGGGTGACCTCGCCGCGCCCTCCTGGAGCCGCTTTCCTGGCGGGGTGTCCCGGCCTGCTCGGCCCTCTGGCTTTTGTTGGCCCTTGGCAATTCCCCCGATTTTTCGTTTCGTTTCGTTGCATTTGCAACGAAAAGTGGCGCGCCGCAGGGTCTCCAGCCTCGAGTGGGAGCGCATTGTGCGGGCACTGCTAAAGGGACTGTGCCTGAGCAGCCCCAGCCCTTCCCGGAGCTCAGCTCCCCGTGTCTGGGCTCCGGTCCTTGGGGCCAACTTTCCGGCCCCGAGCGCCGAGGCTGCAAGCGCAGAGCAGGGCGCAGCGCCGGGAGCGCCACCCGGGGGTCCTGCAACCCCGAGGCTGCCTCGCTCTCCGCGGTCCCTGCCCCAAGCGCTCCAGGGCCTTTGCCTCTCTTACAACGAAATCTGTTCAAAACCTCCGGATTCGGGCCCCGGCGTAGGAGAGGCCAGCCTCGGCTTAGGGATGGAGATGGCCACCAGGGGTTCCGGAGGGCTTCCGGGGAGCCAGAGCAGGGCCCCGCCGCTCCGGGAGGAGGTCAGGGGTGGGACCCTCGCGGGTTTCAGGCGCCCCCGAGCGCGCTGTCCACTGTGCCGCATGTCCCTCCGCCCGCCTTTCAGATTCTGAAGATGTTTCCTCCAGTGATCGAAAATTGTCCAAATCGGCTTTAAACCAGACCAAGAAACGAAAGAAACGGCGACACAGGTAAGGCCCCCCGCAGCGCGTTGTTGCCTCTCCTGCCCACCCACCCGCCTGCCGTCCCCACTTCTGGGCTTGGGTCACTCAAACCCTATTTTCGCTGACCCCAGATCTGAGGTCCGAGGCCGCGCGAGGGCGGAGTGACCAGGCGTTGTGTGGAGCCATCTGCCCAGGCCCGTGGCGTCCGGCCGCGCCGGGTGGCCGCGCGAAGCGGCACAGTTCGGGCTTTCTCCTCCCGGAGGAGAAAGGAAAGGCCCCAACCCGGGCCAAACCCGAGCTAGAGAGGGGTTGTCAGCCCCCAGGTCCCCGCGCCAGCACATCGGAGAGCCGCGCAGACCCTGCGGCGGGCAGATCCGCTCCTCCCGCGCGCCTGAGCCGGTTCCTTGGCCCCTCTGCCCCGTCCCCGCCCGGGTTTCTCTCCCGCGGTCCCTGTCCTCTCTGCCAACTCCCTAGCTTCCTGCTCCCACGTTCCCAAGGCCTGGGTAGTATCTGCGCCCACGGATCATCTTCTTTCGGCTGCTGTTTTTGTGATTCTGAGCGGGTCGCTTCCTTTCCGTGAGCCTCAGTTTCCTCGTCTGTAAAATGGTGGGGGGTGTAGACTGGATAGTCCCACTAGCCCTAGCTGCTAGAGTGGGGTGCAGACTAAAGAGAGTTTTTAAAAACGTAGGTCTTTAAATAGACACTGCTCGCACGAAGTTAAAATCCAGTAGGTATATCCTGAAAAGCAATCCAGGCTTGCGCCCGCCCCCGCCTCCAGCCCTCCCTGCCTTCCGCGTCTGCACCTCTGCCACCGGCTCCTTGGGTAAATCTGTGGGAAGATTTTCAAGGAAATAAAGGAACGAGAACCGAAAATCGGCCTGCCTTTCTGCGAGTGCTGCTCGTGGGAGCTGCCCCGCGCTCACCTCGGGGGGCTGTTTCTTCCCATCTTTCTCTCCGTCCCGATCCAGGCCGCGCGGCCGCAGGGTCTGGCGCTCTATCGGGACGTTTCCCCGCCGGGAACCCCGCCCCGCCCCGCTACATCCTTTTCTCTCACCCCAGTTTGTTCTCGGCCTCTCTGCACCCTCTCTTTTCTGCGCTTCGCTCCTCCTTGGCTCTCGGACGCTCCACTGCCCACCGCATCTTTTAAAACGGCCCCTCCTGACCCCTCAGGCCCCAACAGGTTTTGGCTCGAATGAAGGTGAACTTCAACCTGGTTTCTCAGGGATCTCGGCTTGTTCCCTTCAGACAGTTGTTTGCTTTTGTTCAGTTTGTTTCATTTTAAACGGGAACATTTTTTTTCAAGTCCTGATCCTGGGTCCTTTTTTAAAACAAAAGCAAAAACAAAAACCATTCATTCATTCATTCAACGAATATTCATTAATACTCTTTTTGTGCACCCATCTCGTGCTGGTCCCAGGCCGGGTGATCCTGTCAGCCCCTGCGAGCAGGGACAGGGACCCGTGGATTTGGAAAGCAGCGGAACTCCTCCTGCGCTGCTGCGACAATGGGCGGGAGGGGTTCCCTAGCATGGAGAGCCCTGGAAAAAACATCCCCAAACCCTGGGTGCAGGAGCGATGTTTCTGCATCACGACATCTCGTTGGGTGGCACTTGGAGCTGGGTGACCCATAGCCCGAAGTCCGTGTTTCAGGTCCCTGACTCTCTGTTCTCATCTGCCACCCTCTTCACCAGGGAAATCTTTGGGGGCTTCGGTGGGTTCCCAGGGGTGCAGAACATTATGGGGACAACACCAGGGTATTGGCTGCCTTGGGTTTCTGTCTGTTTCTGGTGCATGAAGGGACCAGGTTATTGGAGAGGGAAGAATGGCTGCTGATGACGGGCGCAGTCCTTACTAGTAAAAGATGCATTTTCCTGAGTTTCTCTCATTTGGGAATTTGGGGTAAGAGGCTCCAGAATCTGGTGATGAGAGATGGGCTTGTCTTTATCTCCCAGAAACAAACCAGGCTTAAAAGCACTTGCAGGTGGGGTGGGGGTGAAGCAGCCATGGCGACGGAGTCTCAGATTTTGCTGTTCTCTTTACCCGGACAGCTCAGCTCCTCTTCAGGCAGGTTACAACAGGAGCCCGAAGGTCTGGGGTTCTGTTCCAGCCAGAAAGGGAGGTTGGGTCTTGTTGTGGGGGAAGGGAACTCTCACTGGAGAGCAAGTGGCATCAACAGCGACCGAGCTCTGAGGCGGGAATTGGGGAAGTTTGGAAGATTTGAGTCGTTGTTGTTTTCAGTGGGGGTTCTCCCAAGTACAGGCTGGCATTTGAACAGTTCTAGACGGCATACAGTCAGCTCTCCTGTTTCGCTTTGGTCATGCCATGCCACCTGTGTGCCTCAGTTTCCCTGGTTTTAAAAGGGACTTGCTTTTTTTCACTGTTTATTTTGACTCTTTGTTCATAGGCCCTTCAGCAGGTGAGAAATAGAAAGCAGGAGATCCTCAAAATTCTAAAGCATTAACTTTCCGTATACATAAGCCTTCCACATACCCCCCAAGAGAATAGGAGAAACGATTAAGAATCAAACCAGTCGTTTTCTATAAAGAGCACAATCTTTTTTCCTCACACACCTCCTGCATCATCCCCCACGATATGAAAGCTGACAAGGAGTGTGTGGGGCTCAGGCTTGTACTTTTTGGTTGTGTTGGGTGAGAGCACAGCAGTGAAGGGCGCTACACCTCTGTGCTGGTCCCAGGGTCCAAATCCCAGGGGCCAAGCAAGGCATGTAACAGTTTTACAGTTTGGTTTGTGGAAACTGGACTGTATTGCCCGTGGGCTTGCTGATGGGGGTCTAGGATAAAGGTCTCCTGAAACCTGGTGACATTAAGGTCTGAAAAGAGAAGAGTTTGTATCTGTAAGTAGATGTTTAGTGGTTTATTCAGGAAAGGAGCATCTATGAATCTCCTAATATCAGAGGCAAAATTTTATGTGTTAAGAGCACATGCGTTTGCACGTTTTCCTGGGGTGACAGAACAACGTAGCTTTTACCAGATTCTTAAAGCAGTTTATGACACAAAGTAGGTCACCGTGAGCTGCCCTGTGGGGGTAGGAGGCTCACTGGATGTCCTGAATGGGCCCCTCCCCAATCGAGTGGCGGAGTCCGTATGTGGGAGGGTTGGAAGGTGGCCCTTGCCTTCCGAGCACAGGAGGGGACAGGGAAAGACTCTAGGGCAGCCCCAGGGAGCTGGTGTCCACGGTGGTGTCAGAGGAAGGGCAGGGGAGGAGGAGGGGACGTGGAGGGGAGTTGAGGGAGCAGGAGATTCAGTTCTCAGCCATACGAACCCTGAGGTTGAAGCTGCATTTGTCTTTATGGGGAATCTTCGAACTTTGAGTGGAATTAAAACGTCAGACTCTAGTGTCCGTGAGAGGAGCCCAGGAAGCAGGTGTGGGTGGGGCCGCGGTATTTATCGGTCTGCTGAGCTCCTCCGCTCTGCGCTTGGGAGGAGGAACAGGGGCTTTCTGCATTTTTTAAAAATTTCCTTTCTAACACCCTTTCCCCCAGAGCACCTCCAGAAAGATTCCCAGTATGAAATGTCACTGAGGGCTGAAAGAATGCCCGTCCTGCCACCAGAATTGCAGTGTGGGCCCTTGGCCTTGAATGACAGCCTCGTCCGGAGGGTTAAGCTTGAATGTGTGTATAGATATATGTGTGTATGAGAGAGAGAGAGAGTGTGTGTGTGTGTGTTTGTGTCAGATCATGCGGAGCCAGCCTGGGTTTGGGGGTCTGTCCAGGAGCCGCAGGGGAGGGCCACTCTGTTCTCTCTGAGACAGGCTCTTTCAGTTTCCTGGGTCCTGAGTGTCTGGTCTTGCTCCCTCAGGACAATCTTTACCTCCTACCAGCTTGAGGAGCTGGAGAAGGCATTCAACGAGGCCCACTACCCAGACGTCTATGCCCGGGAGATGCTGGCCATGAAAACGGAGCTGCCGGAAGACAGGATACAGGTAACAGCCCTGAGCCCCTCTCTCCCACGCTTGCCCCTCTCTCAGGGACATCTGCCATCGCAGGGTCCCACATACCCATGACTCCACCTCCCACGCCCTGCTATGGCATAGCATGTGCTTGCCAGTGACCACGTCCTCACGGAGAGCGGTTCATTTAAGCTGACAGGTGCCTGGTGAACACCTGCCATGTGAGGTGGGCACTGCAGGGGGTGGGGGGAAACAGAGGCTGAGCAGGTGTGGCCTGGCCTGCTGTTCCAGAATGTACGATTCCTGAGGAGTCTGTCGGACAGACCCTGAGGGGCCTGGCAACGAGAGATGGGTACTGCATGGGTCCTGGGTTCTGGGTGGGGTCTTTGTGGAGGCGGATGTCCCCTCAGTACAGCTGAGGCAGCCCCGGCCCTCTGTGGGTGGCTGTGAAGGGGAAGGTGGCTTCTAGCCCTGACCCCAGTTTGCTTCCTTCCCTCCCCCTCCTCCCCGTGAGGAAGGTGTGCCCCTCCCTTCCCACCCCCTACACTCATCCACCCGAGGCTCCTTCCACCCCTCACAGCCCAGCAGCTGCTGGCCGTGCCCTGAGCTCCTGCTCCTGTTCTTCTCCCTGTCTGGCCCCGTGTGTGGCCTGGGACATGTGCCTGGTGTGCTCACTGAGCCCTCCTCCTCTCCTGGACAGTTTGGGGCGTAACCAGCCACTGAACTGGGCGGCGCGTGCTCAGCTGTGGTGGGCACGGGGCCTCCTCTCAGCGGTAGCAGGGCCTTCCCAAGTCCAGAGTCCCCTTGCTGGGCAAGGGGCCGCAGAGTCATTTCTCTGGGAGAAGATGGAGTCTGGTGGCTTTCTGGGCAGGGCCTCCATGAGGTGGAGAGTGGGGTGAGAGGAGCATTTCTAGAAGATTTGGAGTTGCCTTAGCTAGAGCTCAACCTTGAATGAAAGCTGCCCCCACTCTGAGTGGTCAGAGAGTAGTTCGCAGCTGGGGCAGGGGCGTGCAGGGGCAGGTCCCCACCCCCTGAGACTGCTGCTCTGCGTCCTCCGCAAGGTCCCTCGTGCCTCCCGGTGTGAGCGTGCCTGGAAGGTGGCCGCGGCCCTAGGGAAGGAACCAAACGAGGCGTGTAGGTTGCTCTGAACTCTCACTGGAGGACCAGAGGATGGGAAATGAGGCCTTGAGCTGCTTTTCCAGGAGGGCCTCCCTCTCCCTTGGAAATCTGTTTGGAATTTCAGCCAATGGCTTTAGACATTGACACTAACAATAAGCTCAATTATTCATAAGCAGATTATGTTTGGTGCATTACTCATGGTGGCCTGGACCCGTTACCCTCCACCCAATTGGGTTCTAGTGGGGTGAGCTGGGTGTTGATTCTGCATTGTGTGTGTGTGTGTGTGTGTGTGTAAGCCAAGGCCCAGTCCAATTGTGTGGCGGTAACCCCTGCCTTCCCTTCATTAGCACAAAGTTGGCCAGGACAAGTGGCTGTGGTGGGAGGAGGGCTGACAAATTCTTGCTGTTGGCAGCCCCACATTTGCATTATTGACCAATAAGAAGGAACCGCTTGTTTCTTGCAGTAGATTGTCCTAAAATCTGTTTGGCTCTGGGGGTGGGGGGTAGGGTGTTTGAAACCTGCTGAGCTCAGGATTTGTGGGAAGGCTCTCCCTGGGCTGTAACTGCATTGCTACAAATGCCCCAGCAAGCACATGCTTGGCTTCCTTAAGTTGCCTGGAGGTTGTCTGCAGGGTGGTGTCTGAAGCCACCAGAACCAGCACAGAGGAGCTAGGGGTGCAGAGTAAGGAGAGCTCGTTGCCCTTGGCACTATGAGGATTGGCTCTGTAATCTGTACTTAGAGGAGAAATGGGGCAAGAGTCTCTCAAGCGCTTTGAGCACCACATGGCTAAATGCTGCCCCCGGAAGGTGTTTGTGCGTTGTTGAACAGTCTTGCCCCAAAGCGTTTAACAAAGTGGGAAAGATCTTGGTGTGTATCGGTAACAATCACGGCTATCATTTCCAGAGCAGTTTCCATGTGCCAAGTATTCTCCTGAATATGTGATGAGCACAGGAGAGGCAGGGGGTGTAGTGGTTAGAGTCACTGACTCAGGGTTCATGGGTTCGTGGCTGGGCTCCACCTTCCAGAAACTCCTAGTCCTCATCTGTCCAATGGGGGTGACAGTGGCACCTGCCTCTCGGGCAGATGCAATGAGCCATACGTGTGCAGTGTTCAGGGCAGTGCCTGGCACGCGCCCCCTGCTCACTCGGTGTCAGCTCTGATCTCATTAAATCCTGGTGACAACCAGAGGGGTAGAGACCATGAGCTTCCTTTTAGAACCAAGGTAGCTGAGGCATCACAACTTGCCCCAGGCCACACAGCTAGAAAATGGGGGACGTAAGACTCAAACCTGGGTCTGAACCGAAAGCCGCCCCCCTTTTACCACCTGCCTCTTGGGTTTTAAGTCTTTATTTTGCCTCAAAGCTGGGAGAACAGAGGTGATTTGAAGGCAGTGGCAGGGGGATACATCACAACTTCTTTATAAAAATAATCAATATTTATTGAGTACCAGGCCACTATTATTTTTAAAAAAACCAGACTTCAGGTATAACAAAATTATTTTTTGAATGGGCAAATTCATGTAAATGAGTTCGAAAGGGTAAAAAATGAGTCTCCCTCCCCCCACCCACCAGCAGCCCTCCC
>RJWJ010049054.1:0-10382 GCA_004363605.1 Indri indri | reverse complement strand
TTTTTTTTTTTTTTTTTGAGACAGAGTCTCACTTTGTTGTCCAGGCTAGAGTGCCATGGCGTCAACTTAGCTCACAGCAACCTGGGCTCAAGAGATCCTTCTGCCTCAGCCTCCCAAGTAGCTGGAACCACAGGCATGCACCACCATGCCTGGCTAATTTTTTCTATATATTTTTAGTTGTCCAGCCAATTTCTTTCTATTTTTAGTAGAGACGGGGTCAGTAGAGACCTGCTCAGGCTGGTCTCGAACTCCTGAGCTCAAACGATCCTCCGATCCTCCCGCCTCGGCCTCCCAGAGTCCTAGGATTTTTTTTTTTTTCTTTTCTTTTTGGTCTATGCCTTTCATTTTGTTTAAATTGAGATTTATATTTGGTTGATTATTAAGAGCTCTTCATGTAATATATGTATATATTTGATCAGTAAAATCTGCTTATGTGTTTATATATACACCACAAATTTTTCCTTAGTTTGTTCATCTTTGTTTTTGTTTTAAGTATTTTGATGTGTAATTACTTAATATTTTGTGGCCCAAAACACAATTTTTTGATTCCACACATAGAACTGCCTTTATTTTTCTGAGAGCTCATTTATATTCACCTATGTCTTCTTTTAGTAATTTTTAGACATTTCTCTCAAGTCCTCATTCAACTATTATAGTTCAGTCCATTTAGGATTTGTCCTGTTGGATTGTGGCTAGTCCCTTCAACCTGAGTTTCTTTCCTCTTTGTACTTTACAGAGAAAGCTTTTTTCCTATTGCTTTTTATTCACAGATAGCTTTATTTACAGAACTGTGATTCTGGTTAGAGGCACAGGTATTTCTCATTAATTAACTTGAGATGAACAAAGAAAAATATTTATTTCATTGAAGCACTATTTAAACTCTTTATGTTTTGAAGTAAATGGGGGAAAGAAGAAAGTTTAAAAGTTTTCCACTTTAATTGAATTAATTGACAATTATATTTATTACTATATATACATGTAATTAATTCAACGATGCATGAAAAGAACATATTGTTCACAACAAGAGAATGTTTAAGTTGAAAGCATGAAGTTTTACACTATATTTAAGTTAGAGGTATGAAGTTTCATACTAATCACATTTACTGACAGAAAGACATAGAATTATTCCATTACAGCACATTTAATTTGGTAAATGTCATTATAAAGTTGTCCTAAAGGAATTACTTTGTGAAGAAATAAGCTTACCGTCAAAAAAAAGGTATTCATCTACATTCTTAAAAAAATAATAATGATTAAGGAAATTGCTCTGCCTCCCTATCTCCTATTCTCCAAGTAAAATACAGACACGATCTTGCTATTTTGCTTAGAAAACTTTTATTTCTAAGTAACCGTTCTTCCTATCTTCCCACTTGCCCATCCACACACACCCTCATGCTCCCATGCACAGCATAGTGCCTTGTTTAGGTTTAGGAAAGCATTTTTTAAAATAGAGGCTCAATCAATGTTGAGGAATTATTGTTTTTATGTAAAAGATGGTGCATTTGGAAGAAAAAAATGTGAGCCAGAATGCAGTGCTCTTGTCTCCTAAAAATAATCATTTAAAAACCACAATCACTCACTGTCCAGAAACATAATAGCAAAATATTGTGGGCCTGTCACATTCTGATTGACTGTTTTGATTGATAAATGTGATTTAGTAATGCTCATTTTCTTCTGCCCAAACATATTTTAAAACCCTAAAATTTTAGATACACTTTGAATTAAAGAGCTACATTTAATTATAAAAGTTAAAATTTTCTTTAAAATTTATGTGTATTAGTGGTGCAAAAAATTTATAGGGTACTATTCTTATTTTTAGCCTCTGTTTCTTAAATAATTTCTACAACTTGAAAACTGTTCAAAGCATTTTGCTGTTTTATTTATATCCTGATATACCATGCAGCATGTACATGTACATGATCAATTCAGAGAAAATACACTAGGGACATGAGTCATACACACAAAAACCTGGTTCAACTCATAGGTAATATCTGGACTGATGTTTGTACAATTTTTCAGCATATCCTGTAAGAAATTATTTTTTGAGGAACAAAAATATTTTACAAAGTTGATGTTCACTAAAGGATTCTATTTAGAGTGTTGATGATAAGGAAAGTACATCAGTGGCTATTTGATTTTTCCTAAAATATTTTCCATATGCAGTTTTATTTTGTTTTGTTTTTGGATTATTCTCTAAGATGGTTGGCTTTCTGAGAAAATATTAATTTATCAATAATTCCAGAGTCTAGTTGTTTATTGAGGAAAGCATAAATATCTAGAATTTGACAATGGAAATCAACAATTAATAATTCACTGTTTAAAATATATTAAATTCATTTTTTGAATTTTGACAAAAAAAAATCTAAAAGTTACTGCCTCATGTAATGGTGGATAAACTCTTAACGAAGAAGCATTTTGAATAATTGGAAAGCCATGTAGTCTTAATCTTAGCTCACATTTTAATCATTCTTTGGTGATAGGTCCTTATGAAAGTCTGTTCTACAAAAAGTAAATCAAATTTTGTAGGGTTTTATGTACTACAAAGGGAAAATTCAGCACTTCAGTGACAATACCCATAGTTGTTTGAAAATAAGTTAAAATAAGTCAAATTTCCATGGTTATGAAAATAATGGGAAGACTTTAAGTTGCTCAATCTTTGTAATCACAAGCAGCATATCCAGCTACAACTTTTGCTTTATGAGACAACTAATGTAAGAATTATACAGTTATTGCTGTGAAGAGGATGGACAGCAATAGCAAAATAAATGGCACTCACAAAATAATTACCTAGTTTATTGAAAGTAAATCTGCACGATTAATGCTTTTTTAAAAGCAGTGAAACTCTTAAGTATGCTGCCAAAAAAAAAAAAAAAAAAAAGGCACAATGAAGAAGAGTTTCATGAAATGAATTTCTGCTTAAATAAAGCTTTTTTGCTTTTTTGAAAAGTGCTTTAGTTTTAAAATACAAATAACAAAACTTCTCTATGAAGGGTACTTATAACTTGTTCATTTCCATTCTTTATCATTTATTACAGAAAAATCTAGACAATTGTACTTCTTTGTGATAATTTCACTGATATATTGGGTCAAGGAGTAGTAATTAGCAACATCCATCATCCATTTCTCAAGTAATCATATGCCTCTAGAAATGTCCTTTTAAAAAATATGTTTGAACATACCATGACAAAACTTTGCATTTCAATTTTAAATATCACTAAATGAAAAGTTCAACTTGTCCCTGTTTTAATTATCTTTTTATGATGGAATATTCTGCTTTTCTTTCTTCTTTAATATTATGAGTGTAAGTACTTTAAGATCAAGCATTTTATCTTACTTTGAAAAGCTAAGATGTGTTAAAAAAATAGACACAACAGTTCATGGCTTTGTAGAAAGGAAGTTTATTGCCATCACTATATAAAAAAAATGTATCCTGGGGATTCTAGATATGATGTTCCTCATCTACGGTTGCTCTTCTCCAAGTGGCCACACAGACACCGGGCTGATGGAGGCTTTGCCTATGTACAGTTTTGGCCGTTAATGTCACCAGAGTCATCTCCATATCAGTCAGCTAGAAAGGAGAAAGAACATCAGAAGTTAATATGGGAAGTTCTTAAAGACCAGGCCTGAAAGCAGATAACATCATTTTTCTTTAGGATGACTAACTCAATGCAATTTGCCGGAGTCTTTCCTGTTTTAACACTGAAAGTCCCAAACCCTCTTAGTCACTGGCAACGAAAAATGGTTGATGTCTCTATTTTCACTCACATTTCACTGTGAAAAACTCAGTCTCATTGTCATACCTAAAAGCAAGGAATCTCAGACAGAAATTAGGTCTATGGTTCAGAGAAGGAGGAGGATAATAGATTGGGTGGAATGCTGGCAATTTCTCCCACAAAGAGCTCCATTATATTAGTCTTTAATATGAAGCCAGTAGCTTGTTACTCGGCTTAGAAGAAGAACTAAATAAATGCTTGTGGAAATAAAATTAATGGCCAGATATTGCATTGCTTCTTTAAACATAAAAAAAAAACTGAACAGATATATTGCTTTCTATATTAAGTTGTACTTTAAGACTTTATTCAAGAAAAATATTTCTCTGATGTAATGATTTGATATTATTAATGAAGTCAGATTTCTATCCTAATGCTCATTCTTCTCAGTTTCAATTAATAAGCTAGTCTTGTTTTTAACAAAGTGAGAAAACATATTTTCCTTAAATGGACTATTCACATTGTACTTAATCACTCCCTCCTTTTTTGACTTTGGAAGCTGGCACATGTTAGCTGAATGTGTAAGACTTAATTGTCAGAATGCTGTAGTAGAAATAACAAGGATGTTAGATTCAGGTGAAATAGGTGTTATCCCTCAGCAGCTTGATGGTTTTAAAAATGTTGCTTAAACTCTCCGGCCTAATTTTATTTTTATTTTAGTCAAACTAGAATACAGCCATGCACTGCATAATAATGTTTTGGTCAATGACAGAACACATGTATGATGGTAGTTCCCTAACATTATAATGCCGTATTTTTATTGTACTTTTCTATGTTTAGATACGTAAATACTTAACATTATGTTACGATTATCTAATAGGCTATATTATTTAGCCTAGGTGTGTACTAGGCTGTTATATCTAGGTTTGTGTAAGTACACTCTATGATGTTTGTAAAACAATGAAATCGCTTAATGACACATTTCTCAGAACATAGCCTGGTTGTTAAGCAACCCATGACTGTATTAATACATGTCCTGTCTACTTCAAAGGATTATGTTGAAGATAAAAATTAGACAATGCAAATAGAGTAGTTATCAGTTGTATAAAGTGTTATGAGAACTCTAGCTCTCCTTAACCCCTATGTCTACTTATTGGGCCACTTAAAGCATAATGCTTGCATTTCAGAACCATAATGGAAAACAGATTTTAGTAATCTCTGTTCATTAGCATTTTCTCATCTTTGTAGGTAAAAATAACTAATGCATTCTCATGTTTGGGGGGACTTTATTCTTTCCTAGGGACACCTCAGAATGGAAGGAATAATTTTTTCCAACCTTGGAAAAATATTACTTTTGTGGTTATTGATATAAAAAGTTGAGAAGTTTTAAGAGTTGCCTCCAGACACTGCATGCTTAAAAAATTATAGGAAGCTGACTCACCAAGAAAAAAATTTCAAAGAGATAAATTTGTACATGTAACACAAAACTATCTTCTATCAAAAAATGTTAAAATAAACATTTATCTGGGTATATGATTGAGATTGATAATTTAAACCATAGAATAGATTTTAGTCAATGTATAAGACAGTAATTTTTATAACTAAATTCATTTACAATTGAATTGATCAGAAACACTTAAAAGCCTTTTGTGATAATATAATGGAAATTGAAAGAATAGATAGCAGAAAGCTAGTAGGAGAGCCTTAGAGCAGTGGTTTATAAACTATCTCTTGGGCAACTAAGAATACTTCAACTGTCAAACAGGGAGTGAATGGAGAAACAAAGCAGCCAGGGCTAACACTGCTTCTTCTATTTCAACCACAGCAGTGTTGCTTTTATCTGATTTATGTATCCTTAGGATAAAGAAATTCATTCCTTTAAGGGGATTTAGAAAAACACTGTGTTTTATAAGTATCTTTTAAAATTTTATTTATTGTAAGATTGTTCTACATGTTGCAGAAATTTAACCAAGTGCCAAGCAAGTCCCCTGGACAGAATGTAAAAGCATTCTGAACTGACATAAACTACCTTATGCTTTTATATATTAAGGGAGTGTCTAGGAAATATTCTAAAATGAAAAAAAGGAATATAAATGAAACGCATAAAGCAGGAAATAAAGGCCACAGAGTTCTATGAGGTCATTAAATAGGAAATGTCCAATTTTGAATGAAAGGTGTAGTTTATTATATCTCAAACAAGAAGGAGTACAATTAATCAAAGCATGTGTCTAAACTATCAACACAGTTTTGCCATCTTAATGGTATCATGTTTATGCCAGCAGTAAAGAAGCCTGGAGAGCAAGTGGCTATGAAATCACAAAAGGTGTTTTCCACAGCTTCTTTCCTTGCAAGAAGTGGTCTGAAGCCTGGAAGAAGTGGTAGTCAGTTGGTGCAAGGTCTGGTGAATACGGTGGATGACAGAGAGTTTCTAAGTCCAGCTTCTATAGTTTGAGCAGTGTTGTTTGTGTGACATGTGGTTGAGGGTTGTCTTGCAAGAGGATGGGCCTGTCTCTATTGACCAATCTCAGTTGCTTAATTGCAAGCATCCTCATCATTGCATCCAGCTGGTTGCAGTAGACATCCACTGTAATCGATTGACCAGGTTTCACGAAGCTGTAGTGCACAATATCAGTGCTGAACCACCAAACAGACACCATTAAATTTTTTTTTTTATACCTATTCAATTTTGGACTGTGTTTCAGCACTTTGTCTTTACCCAACCATTGTGCCGAATGCTTGTGATTGTCAAAAAGAATCCATTTTTCATCATATATAACAATACGGTGTAGAAATGGTTTGCCTTTCCATCCTGACAGCAACGAAAGGCAAGCTTTGAAACGATTTTTCTTCTGACACTCGTTTAATTCATGCAGTACCAATTTATCCAGCTTATTTACCTTACCCATTTGTTTAAGATGGTCCGATATTATCGGAATAATAATGCCAAACATTGATGCTAATTCGTGTGTAGGTTAAGATGGATTCGCTTTCACTACAACGTTCAGCTTATAGTTATCCACCTTGTCTCAGGTTGCCCACATGGCACATTTTCAGGATTAAAGTCACCAGATTGGAACTTCTCAAACCATTCACGTACTGTGCATCCATTAGTCACATCCTTCTCAAACACTTCATTGATATTTCAAGCTGTCTGGACTGCACTGGTTCCATGATGGAACTCATATTTGGAAATAACATGGATTTTGGATTTATCCATGGTCTCACAAAAATTGCTCTAAAAAATTTGAAAGATAATCACAAGCCAAAACATGCATTTGAAAGACTGAAGATGTACCTTCACAATAACAATAAAACAAGAAGTGTCAATGTGAAATGTCAGATACATCAACTGTCAAACTTAGCACTTAAGGAAATCATACATTTCATACTTGATAACCTTAATATATATAATCAGTTGAAGTTGACTCAGGATGAGAGAAGAGCCCTGAAGAAATATGTGAAATAAAGTGATGTCATTGCTCAGATCTTCCATGACACTTGTCACGGTAACTGCCACCTAGAGATGAAGCATCTGCCTGTCAAAGGTGCTATGCTTGGAAGTAGCACTGGCTATGAAAAATTAAAGTGCTGGTATGGCAGAATAAATTAACTTATCAGGTTTGTTAGTTTAGCTAAATAACATCAGAAATTAATATTGATAGAGTACTTTCTATGCACCAGATAGCTTCTTAAGAATGTACATTTAGTATCTAATGTTGACATTTCAAAATTATTATTCCCATGTGGTTTAGTCTGTTTGGGCTGCTACACCTGAATATCATAGATGAGGTGGCTTCTAAGTAGCAAAAATTGGTTTCTTACAGCTCTGGAAACTGAGAAGTTCATGGTCAAGGCTCTGGCAGAATCGATGTGTGGTAAGGGCATGCTTTCTGGTTTGCAGATGGCTGCCTTCTCACTGTCTTCACATGGCTGAAGGAGCAAGGCCATTCTCCTGGATCTGTTTTATAAAGTCACTAATTCCATTAACGGGGCCTCCACCCTCATGGCCTAGTCATCTCCTAAAGAACCACCTCCAAATATGATCACATTGGGTATTAGATTTCAACATATGAACTGGGGGAAAAGGGCACATTCTGTCTATAACACCACGTATTTAAAAAAAGTGTAAATGTTAAAGAATGAGAGTTACTTTCCCAAAGTCAAACAAATGCTAAGTACTAATAAAGTCAGGACTTGCACTAGTTGGGACAAAATTTTTAACCTTAATACTATATTGCCTTTTAAATTCATGTAAAATTTCAATATATTCCTCCAATATAAAATGATTATATTGTTACTTGTTTCCCTCAGATCCAAAATGCCATGGTCTTTTATAGTTTTAAGAAATTATATTGGACAAAATTTGTCATTTTTGACTCATTTTTAATTGTTTATTTGGAGGCCACAATGCACCCAGTGTTTGCACTCAGACAAGTCTGGATGGAATCCCAAATCCTTCTCTAGTATGAAGGCAATAAAATCTACTGCAAAGGATGGTTTTAAGGTGCAGATGATATAATATGCTAACATGCTTAGAGGAGGGCCTGGTAGCTCTGTATTTTCCCTCTTCCTTACTTTCTAGGCCATTTTATATTTATTGTGTCCTTGTCATATGTGTAACAAAAGGCCTATGAAATTTATTTTGAGCTATTTTTTGACTCTTAAAATTCTGAACAGAACTCATACTAAAGTTAATCCCAGCTGTCTCCTAATGGATGAGACTTTTATATCGGTTGCATGAATGCAATAGACTCTTTGTTATGTGATGAGATACTATTTTGAAATATTAATATTTCCTTTTGTTGCAGAAATATTCTGATAACCTACCCTTTTCCCATTTAGGAAGATAAGAGGAGAGAGTGTCCATGTGCGTTTCTCTCAAAGAGTGATTGTTATTTGGAAATGTAGAGAAAAGTAGAAGGTAATTTGGATTTTACTTTTCAAAAAATATAAACAAAAAGCAAGCAAGTTTTTCTTGCCACAGAGGAAATCACATTTTTTAAGGCAAAAGCAGAGGACACAGATGCTGATGAAGGTCCCTTTTGAGAAGTTCCGGAAATGTATTTTCTACCCATAATGGGGCCAAAATCCCAGAGGAAGAATATAATCTTTAATTAAATTTTGGAATCTATAACAGAGGAATCTTGATCCTTATGTTCCAAATGGGACTGAGGAAATCAGCAAGTTTTAAGAATTCCCTCACATTTTTCTGTGGTTTAATAACAATCAATTAGGTATCATATTATTAATAGCATGGGCTATTCACATAGAGAGGCCCTGAAACAACACTCCTGAATTTACTACAGAGACATCGTTACATGGGACTACTCCAGAGTTCCCCAGGGCTCTCCAGAAGAATCAGAGAGATAGTTTGAGAATTTGTATAGAGCTGAAGAATCCTACAGTCAGGATTAGGAGGATGCTAAATGATTTTCATGGGCTTTTAACCAGATAATAAGGGGACACTTTGAAGAATTCAGAGGATATATGCCAATAACTATGAATCAATGGAGCAAAAGAGTGGAATAGCAAGGACAAAGGGAGCCAGACAAGATTTGAACATGGGAAATTACCTCCGAGATCTTTGATAAAACCTTTCAGAAATGGACAGAGTGTAAGAAAAACTTGAAACCATTGAGAGAAACCTGCTTTAACTGTGTTTATAATTAATTAACTGAAATTATGTTATTGCTATTAAATAGAAAAAAGTTTGTGTTAGTA
Organism: Indri indri; assembly: GCA_004363605.1. Taxonomy (NCBI): domain Eukaryota; kingdom Metazoa; phylum Chordata; class Mammalia; order Primates; family Indriidae; genus Indri; species Indri indri. The sequence goes on along the minus strand of RJWJ010049054.1, from coordinate 951 downwards.
GTTTTGGTTAAAAAGATAACAGAAGTGAGGACATCTCCCTACCTATTCCATATTTGTGGGATTTGTAATTTATATGCATTTATAGCATTCTATATTTTCCCCATCTTACCTGATGTACTCTTACCATTGCGGTACATTGTGGGTGCTTGGATGAGAGCACAGCAGAGCCAGACTGCCGGAGTTTAAATTCTAGCTTGGCATTTAGTTAGCTGTGTGACCCAGGGAAGAGTTACTTGGCCTCTCTGTGGCTCAGTTTACTCATCTGTAAAACGGAGATACTATAACATCACTTAGATTACCTACCTTACAAATGTGTTATGAAGATTAAATGGCATAATATGAAAGTGTTTAGAAAGTGTCTCATGCTTAATAAGTGATCAGTAAATGTTCATTACTGTTTTCATCACTTTCACTAACATCAGGAACACTTGCTAATTAAGACAGTGATTAATAGGGAAGAACATTTTTAAGAAAGCACTGTATAATCTGTGTGTGTGTGTGTGTGTGTGTGTGTGTGTGTGTGTGTGTGTGTATTTGGAATAAATACCCAGAGTGATTGTAATATTCAGCCTCCCCCATGCAGTCATTCAACTATTTAGCCACAACAAATTGAATACATTTATTGGGCACCTATTACATACCAAGCAGTGCTCTAATAGTGAATAAAAATAAATTTCATGGTCTGTGAAGCTTATGAAGTTAACGTTCTATTTGTAATAGCAAAGAATGAATATATATTATTTAAGGTGTGAAATGTTAGAGTAAGGTATCATCTGACACAAGCAGCTTTAACATCTCAGAATTTGAAACAGTGTTGAATGTGATCTCTGTTCAGAAGGGTCATTAAAGGTCCTTGGCTTTTTTATTGTGTTGTTCCACCATTCTCATAGGCTACTCATTAGTCTGGTAGGAAAGAGAATGGGGATCTGGAGGATTGTGTAGAAACTTTTA
>RJWJ010049053.1:0-10377 GCA_004363605.1 Indri indri | reverse complement strand
TATCCGTCCCCTCCTCCCCCTCGCCCCTCCCCCTTCCCCCTCCCTCCCTACCCGACATCCAATAGATGTTATTCTCGTATGTACACTTATGTGTTGTTCTGTTACTACCAATTTGATGGTGAGTACATGTGGTGCTTGTTTTTCCATTCTTGGGATACTTTGCTTAGTAGAATGTATTTTATTTTTTATTTCCAGAACTTTCATTTGTTTCTTATAAAGTTTACCATTCTCCACTGAAATTTTCATCTTGTTATTTAATTTCTTAAACACATTAACTATAGTTTTTTTAATGTCCATGCTTGATACTACTGATATCTGGATATCCCGTGGGTTTCTTTCTACTATCTTTTTTCTCTTGATTTTTAGTCAATTATTGTCATTGTGCCTGCTTGATTATTTTCATTGTATATGAAAAAGTATCTGAAAAATTATGGAGATAATTTGAGGCACTGGATGATGTTCTGTTTCCCCAGAGAGGAGTTATTTTTGCTCCTGGCATGTGATTAGAATGGCTTTAATCCAATCAGGGCTTGAGCTGATTAGAAGAGACAGTTTAGTGTTTGTGAGGCCTGGTCTATTTTCAGTTCACCATTATTCCTAGGGTAATGTTCTTTGGGAGTCCCATGTGACTCCTTTGGCATGTATAAGGACCATTCCGTCTTTATGATCTCTGAACTCCATCTTTTGTCTTTTCAGCCCTATGACACTACTGAACCCTCTGCTCAGTTTCTCAGCCTTTTAGTGAGTGCTTAAGAAAAGGCAAAGCCCTGGAGGGGAGAGGGGCCAATGTGATTGGATGGAATGGGAGGCAGCTACTGGGCAGTGGGCTGCACCTATTTACTAACAAGTATGGAAGTGTTTCAACATATTTTCAATTAACAGACTGTATTTTTTAGAGCAGTTTTAGGTTTATAGAAAAAATGAACAGAAAATACAGAAGTTCCTATATACTCCCTCTCCCTCACCAAGTTTTCCTGTTACTATTAGCCTTGACAATGCACAACACCTGAATAACTGCTCTGATTTACTGCCAGTTTTGGGGTCTAGTGGGGGAAGAACCCAGGGAAATTTGAAGTCTTATAGTCTTGAACTTCCCCCACCCTGATGACCTTATATTTTACCTTGCTCTCTGAGGTGACAATCTGGCACTAGTAAGCACATAGGTAAGGGATATTTTGTCAGTCAATGTCTGTGAAGGGAATTGATTACTCATGTCAGAGCCAAAATTCTGTCCTTATAGACAAAGTGTCAAATCATGCTATTGGACAGACATCTTTCTGCTGGCAAAACCATGGTCTTTTTTCTCCTTTGATCTTCCTAATATAGTTTTACTGGTAGTAGTAAACAAACAAACACACAAACACAAAACCAGAGAGGCTTATGTCTTCATTGGAGTCTGAGCCAAGTAGGCCAGGAAAGCATTGAAAACTCTCTCAGATTCCTCTTCCTACTAACACCTAAAGAGGCAAAACATTTCTAACTTCATTTTCTGGTCATTGTCCTAGCTTTGGCCTGATACCCCTGTGTCAGATTTAAAAATAACTTTGTAATATTGAAATATTGCTTCACAAATTTTCTTAGAGTTAAAATTCCACAGAGTTCTTTAATTCTCCACAGAACTTTGCACAGGTCTTTAATTCTCGATAGCTGTTGTGACATGGCCAGAAGGTAATAGGAGAAGTACTTTCTGAATCAGTGCTCATTCTCACCTGGAATATTATATACCTTATATATATGATAAAGTCTAGGTAAGACTGGCATTGGCCAAGGATAATTTCACACAAGTTTCAACGACGTAATTTAGGACTTTGCCTCTCTAATATCTTTCTATGTGTTTGAGTATCTTCAAGTAGTTTTTTTTTTTCATCTATGACCTTCTCTATTAAACATTAAAATTAAAAGGGACTCTGTAAATTTTTTGAGGCATCTTTGAAAATGGATGAAAGCTTCCCAAGCAATAAAGGCTGTTTTTTCCTTAATTTTAAGAGCCATATGCACCTGGTATGTCTACTCTGAAGTAGTAACACAGTGACCTTATGGCTTCCTATTAAATAATCCAATATATCTTGTACATGAGCTGCTGTGTAATCATCAATATTTATCAGATAATTAAGAGTATAGTACACCACACATATTCAAATGTTTGTAGACTTTTTTCTCACAACCACAATGGGAAAAGCATACGGACTGTGGGTTTTGGTAATGATCCAGTTAAAACAGCAGTTCTTTAATATGATTCTACAGGTCATTAATTGTCGATAGATATTTCCTTGAATGATCTTGAGTCATTTAGCTTCATGGTGTGCAGGTTGCTTTGAACACACCCATGCACATTCTTGTAGAGAAAATTATCTTGCTTCAGCCCCAAGCACTTTCAATATCTCTTTCATGTCTCAGAAACTAAAAAGTCATCAAAGTTAAATTTGTCTGAATTCAGTTCATGGAATTTTCTAGAACAGTGCTTGGGATGAAAATGGTTTGGGAGTTATTTTGCTTCCTGATTTTCTCCATGTTGTGGAAGTAAGACTACTGTGATTAAGGAGAACATAATTAAACATCTGTCATAAGCCACAACCTTTTGTGGGGTTGGTGTCTGCCCAATCAAGGATTTTTCCCTCCTATTATTTCCATGGTATATCAACAGCTGGATCTTCCTCTCTATAATCTGTTCAGTGAATTTCAACCTCACCAGTCTAAGATTAGTAATCATCATCTGTTCACTCAACAAATATTTGATTGCCAGATTCTGTGCTACACATGTGATAAATAAGTATGATTCCTGTCCCCAACGATAGAAATGTGTAAATAGCCAAATATAATACAGCATGATAAATGCCACATTAAGGGATGCATAGAACACATAAAAAGGGGACCTGGTCCCGAGCTGGAGAGGCAGGCTTCACAATGGGGGTGACATCTGAGCTGGCAAGGTCATGCTGTAGCAACAAACAGTTCCATGTCCCACCAGCTTAATCAATAGATGTTTATTTCTTGCTTCTGTGAGAAGCATTCTTATCACATTTCCTTGGTCAAAATTACTCAAATGTCCCCTGCTCTCTAAGCTGCAAGGAGCCTAGGAAGGATGATTTCCATCTGCCTGGGAAGGAGGACTGTGAAACAGAGTTTTTGAATTCATAGCATTGTCTCTGCCTCAATCCATTCTTTTGACCACCAGATATCTACTTCATTCTCTCTTCCACACATGGAATATAGTCCTTCAAGTGAGTCAGTCCAGTATCACAGCCAGTTACAGCCTCAAATTCAAAGTCAAGGATCTCTGGACAAATCGTGTGATTAAGCATACGGTATACTACGCATATTCAAAGATTTCTAGATATGAACGTAGATTCCCTTGGTCTGTAAACATGTGAACTAAAAATAGACAAGATCTGTGCTTCCACCATACACAAAATATGCAATGGTAAGATAGGACAGAAGAAATCACAATAAACATTTTCATTTAGAAAGGAGAAGAACAGGAAATATGCAGTAGTCACTAGTCCATGGCAATGCTGAAATCCTCCTGGGCAAACTCTATGGAGTCCCCTTAACCTAGGGCAGTGGTTCTCAACCAGGGACAATTTTGCCCCTTAGGGGACATTTGGCAATATCTGGAGACATTTGTGTTAGTCACAACTGGGGAAGAGATGCTCCTGACATCCAGTGGATAAAGGTCAGGGATGCTGCTAAACATCCTGCAATGCATAGGACAGCTCCCCCACAACAACAAAAAATTACTGGGCCCAAAAGGTTGATAGTGCCAAAGCTGAGAACCCTGAGCATTCCTTAATTGGGCCCTGATCCTGCTTCCTTGTTCACAGTGGCTTTTGACTCCTGCTTCCTACCTGCTTGGAGCTTCCTCCTTTTTCCATTTTCCTTGTGGTCACATCTGAATTGAGCATGGAGGAGAATGTCCTCCTTGAGTATTGCACAGAAGTCACTTCTGTAAGATGAGGGGCCCAGCTGTCATTTAAAGTCTTGAGCAGTCACAATTTTTTTTTCTTGATTCTTCATTGCTTTGACAGTTCAACCCTTTCAAAAACATATCTGTTTGATTCTGATCAGTTTCCTGTGTCTGTGTCAATACCCACAGTTCTTTACAAGACATTGTTCTCATATCTGCTCTCTTTATCGTCCCCTAAGCTGTCTTAGTGAAGATCTTGAGCGTCTGTGCTGAGGCTTCACATTGCCTCATCTCTGATACAGGACTAGATGTGAATGGGCCTTCACCACTCAAAAACTTTAACATTATCAATTCCTATTTGGGGAATAAAAGAAATTGGCTTTTCGAGTCCTTCAGGACCATGAATTTTTGAGCTATCTATTCTCTTTCATGTCTGCGTCATTTTTTCCTGATTTCAACTCTTCTTATAATTCCTCACCAAATGCAGCCAAATAACAAATCACAAATATTACCAAGTTTCTTCTTCCCAATGTTTTCCATTAGTGTTGAACGATGTCATTAGGAAAGTCATTTCCAATTATTGACAGACAACAATTTTACTAAATAATTTTACAACTTTATAACATGGTTTAACACTTTCCCAGCCTTAGATATCCATTTTCTTACCTTTACCACCCATCTGCTAAGTCAATGCCACATATATTTTTACTGTGCTCGTGCTTAACTCCTGACAACGTTTTCTGTATTAGTCGGAAGATAGGAGGCCATGCTGTGGTTACAAACATTTCCAAATTTAGTGGGTTAACAAAATATCTCTTGTTTTTTGTTCACACAAAGCCTGCTGTGGGCTTGGGTGACTCTCTTTTCTGGGGTCGCTCAGAGATCCTGCTTCTTCAACCTTACGGCTCTGCCTTCTCAACTCGAGACCTCCAAGTCTGCAATAACAGGCATAGTGACACGTGAGAATCAGGCAGAAGCTTTCGCTGCCTCAGGCTGGAAATGACACGCACATCACTTCTGATCACATTTCCTTGGCAAAAGTGAGTGATACAGCTCCACCTAACATCACAAGGGCTGGGAAGTGTACTTTTCCATATGCCCAAGAAGAGGGAATATGAAACTAGATTTGATGAACACAAAATGTTGTCTCTGCTGAGCTGAGAATTTGAAGATTATAAGGAATTAGTGAGGTGAAGGGGATGGAAAAGGAGCAGTATTCCAGGCAGAGGGGATTACATGTGTGAAAGCCTGGAGACTAGAAAGAATGTGGACCACTGGAGGAATTGACAGAAGGTGTTCTGCAGTTGAAATACTGTGAGGGCAATATTGGAAGAAGGGAGTAGGAGAAGGGAGGGAAGAAAGCCAGGTGGGAGCTTTCATCATGCTGAGCCTCGTACACCATGTTTATGAGGAAAGACTGCATTAAATGTCAAAGTGAAGATTTTAAACAGAGGAGTGATAATTGCGCAGATATGTATTAGAAAAATCATTCTGGAGGGGGCAGGACTGGAGGCAGGAATCCAGTTAGGAGTTTCTTGCAGTTGTCCAAGGCAAGGTAGTAGTTTCCGAGAGGATAGAGTGACATGGATGAGTTTGAAAGAGTCATAGGAGGCAGCATCAGTAGGAATTGATGGGTAATTAGCTGTAAACAGGTGGGGGAGGCGGGGGTCAAACCCAGGTTTCTGATCATGCAATCCCATGTGCTGTGGCATCATTCACTGATGGGAAACATAGGCAGAAGCTCCAGCACTCAGACATAGACACCCCACCCTGCCAGGTTTTATAATACAGAGCTGGCCTGATGTTGACTGCAGAAAAACTATTTAATTAGCCACCGAGCTTCGGGAGCAAGGCCTTCCATCATTCTAGTTTTCACTTCTCTGGGGCGTTAGGGTGGAGGGGCTATTCATCCTAAAGGAAAAAAATAGGCTGCGTATTAACATCAACAATATCCTAATGAGAAGCGGAAGACTCCACCCATAACATGTAGTCGCTAACATACAGTCACTCTGGAAAATAGTTTAGTATTACTTACAAAACTTGAACCTATACTGTGATGATTAATTGTATGTCTCACCTTGGCTAGACCATGGTGTCCAGATATGTGGTCAAACACTATTCTGGAAGTTTCTGTGAAGGTGTTTTTGGGTGAGATTAACGTTTAAATCTGTGGACTTTGAAGCTGATGGTCTTTGGATTTGAACTGCAACTTTGGCTCTTTCTTGGGCCTCCGGCCTGCTGGCACACCCTGCAGACTGGGGACTTTCCAGCCTCCATAATCGCAAGATGCAATGCCTTAAAATAAATCTCTTTCTAATTATATAGACACACAGTCTATCAGTTCTGTTTTTCTGGACAACCCTGACTAGTATATATACTAACCATGCAACCTAATAATTCTACCCTTGGGTATACCCCATCAAGAATGTCAAGCAGGTGGATACCAGATACATAGATAAGAATGTTAATAGCAGTATTGTTCACAGTCATCCCAAACTATAACTACACAAATGCCCAGCAACAGTAGAATATTTAGACACATTGTGCTATGGTCATACAATGGAATGGTATGAAGCAATGTGAATGAATGAACTAGAGTCACACACAAACATAAATAAGTATTACAAACTAACACTGAATGGAACAAAAACAAGACACAGAAGATTACATATTATAAATTCCCTCTATATAAATTCAAAAACAAGAAAAAGTGAATTATAATTCTAAGGATTCACACTTAAGTAGTAACACTATAAAGAAACAAAAATAATTACCAAAACATTTTGAACAGTAGTTATTTTTAGGGTATATGAAAAGGAATATACAGGAAATTTCCAGGTGCCGCAATGTTCTCTTTCTTGTCCTGGGTGGTGGTTAGGTGAGTCTTCACTTATACGTATTCAATGTACTATTCATTTATGTTTAAGGTATTTTAAGTGTTTTTTTCATAATGTAAAAAAAAAAAAAAAATTATGTTACTTTTCTGAAAAACTCCTCAATTTTTTTAATCAGAGGGTGTTTTATCCTGGCCATTGGAGCTGATAAATTGTGGACCATCCTCTTTCCTACAGAACAATGCGTGTGTGTGTGTGTGTGTGTGTGTGTGTGTGTGTGTGTGTGTGTTGGGAGTGATTCTCTGCTAATAGGGATGAGGCCTTGCTTCTCCTACTCCCTAAAAGCATTAATGATCCCAACATGGTCTCAAATTGCTGGGCCACAGTCACTTTAACTTCTACCACGAAAGCCTGAAGCAGCATTTCCATGTCTTGTGCTTTTCCTTCTGTTCATTTGCTTCTCCTGATTAACAGTGACAGTGAGAACCTAAAGAGGCCTTGAGACTTTAATGCAATTTGAGTGTCCACAGTAACATGTAGCTGTTTATAGTCTCTATTGTCACAAGTTCCAAACAGGCCTGTGTTAGCCAGTTTCCAAATCTACTGCCCCTTCTTCACTGTTTTTTATAATTAGTACTTTTGGTATAGATCCCATTGCGGGGTGGCTTTGCCTTCACTGTGACGCAGTGTCAAATCCCCACATGCTTTTCAGCAGTCAGTCACAATAAAGACTCTAATAACCTCGAGGTTATGTACGACCTCTAATGAAAGAAACACTGAATTTCTGCAATTTTTGTTCTCTTCCTTGCCTCAGGGAACTGCCACTAGGGCACTGTCTTAGTCTGTTTGGAATGCTGCAACAGAATGCCACAGACTGCGCAGCCTGCAAATAACAGCAACTTATCTCTCCCAGCTCTGAAGTAAGTTAAGTTTAAGATCTGGGAACCAGCAGATTTGGTGTCTGGTAAGGGCCTGCCCCCCAATTCATAGATGGTGCCTTCTCATTGTGTCCTAGCATGACGGAAGGAACAAAGTAGCTCTCTGGGACTTCCCTTATAAGGGGACTAAATTCTATTTACCGAGCTCTGCCCTCATGACCTTATCACCTCCCAAAGACCCCACCTTCTAATATGAACACAGTGGTGATTAGGTGTCAAGACATGGATTTTGGAGGCACACACAGATTCAGACCATCGCAGGTGCCATCTCAGTAGTGCATCCTAACCAAATTTCAAAATCTTCTGCACAGACTCGGGGTGCAGTGTCCCCAAGCATGCCCATCTGATATACCATTTGCATCTCCCCCAGCCTCATTGATTTCCCTCTGGCCTGTCGCAGAGGCTCATCCCAGGGTATTCTGTCCAGAGAGATGGGACAGGGAAGGAGATTCGAATTGATCCAAACTTATTTACTATCGTAAGTGTCTTTTTCAACTCCGGAAAAGACCTCATTTGAAAAAAACATAGTTCTTATTGATACTGGCTTCTAGGACTTCTCTTCATTTGACACTTCTCCCACTTACAGCTATTCACAAATTTGTGAGGGTCCCAATCTGTGTCCACCATCTCAAGCCCAATCAATGTTTGCCCCTAGAAAGTCAACCGGCTTCAACAATTTTTTTCTTCCTTGAGTGGGACCAGCCCAATCCTTTGAAATTGGCACATATTTCAAGGCATGACTCTACCAGGGGTGCCAATGCCCTCCTGGCTTTATTCTATGAACAGTGATTATTCTGTTATGCAGATGCGCACTGTGTCAGAAATCATCAATAACCTTGGATTAGCTCCTATAATGTAGAACATCTGTTCACAGAGGCCACACTTGTTTTCAGGGTCATGTTCACTACAGTAGACCTGATTACACTGGTTCTTGGCCCCATCCATTATTAAAAGGACCTTGGGACCCTGAAAATTCTCTCCTAATTATTCCTAGAAATTTCCAGAGACTCTATCTTGGGTGTTTATTAACAAATCCTGCCAGCTGCCACATAGTGCTTGCTGTTTCCTTTATCCTGCTCCAGCCTTCTTTAATGAGGCCTGCCACAGTCCTCAGTCCTGGCTGCCCACTGACAAGTGGCCACCCACAAGGCTCTCTGATGACAAAACTGAGTGGAAGTGGGGGCATTATCCATCTCCCCCTCTGTGTGACCCTCTGCATTGCAGTGGCCCAGTGTTTCAGTGAAATCGCTCCTTCCATTTCTTTCTGCAGCAGCTTCCTTCTCAGGGCTCACAAAGGAGTTTCCCCAGAGGTAGTTTCCATTCTTCCTCAAAGCCTTCTTCTTTTCCATCACTCACCTACCCCCGTGAGTTCTAAAATCAGCTCTTTGGACATGAGACTTCTATTTTACTTTAAAGCTTTTCCTACCTTAAGAAGCTTCTTCACAAGTAAAGGAAATTGAAAGACTATGACAATAATAGGAAGAAGTAGAGAAATCTCTGGGATACAAGAAATCCTTCCAGAAGAAATGTGTTAATCTTGTCTGGCCATTTCAAAGTTTTGAGTTCTGGCTTGATTCTTGGTGAATAATTTAAGAAAACCACTTGATAAATGCTTAATGATCCATGTTTTTTTTAGATATAAAATTAGCACAGAGCTGTATTGTGGAGGATAAAGGGTGAGAAGCCCTGGTGGTAATTGGTGGACATAGAAAGTGACTCTCTGGGGAAGAGTAAAATGAATGTAGGAATAGGGAAAGCAAGATGGCACTGCCAGTGATTATAATGGAATTCTCTCTATTTGCCAAAATAGAGTGTGTTGTCAGAGGGGAACTAGGCTAGACAGGCATGAGTTACAGGGATTTCTGGAAAGTGAGAAGGGAAGAAATTGCAGTAGATAGTCAGGAGGTTTGGTTGGGATTGGTGGTAGGGATGCCTGTGGAGGGAGACAGTCATGGTGCCTCAGACTGGTAATGGCAGGAGCTGGGCCTGAGCTTGTAGAGGGCATGCTGTGTCCATGGGGGCTGACCTGTGGGCTTGCCCTGTTCCTTGTGGCAGGAGTAGGTAGAGCAGACAAGGTGAAATTAGAGCATCCTTGGCTGCTCCTGAAGGAGATGTTGGAAGATTCCATGAGGCCTGCTGTGGGTTGGCATCATGTCCTCTAGTGAGGACACATTATTTCCCATATTTATGAGGAACACATAGTTTGCCTTTAGTGTTCCTTCTTTCTCTATCATGGCTTTTAGATGACTGTTTCTTTTTATTCAAGTTTCTTTTTATTCAAGTTTTCCCTACTTTTGGCTAAAACCCAATAGAATGTGTGTTTGCCTTGACAATGGCTGGTACCATGCCATTTAGGGCAGTGTCCAAAGGTGGCACACATCATCTAATGCCTCTTGGTTACTGCAGAAATATAGGGCTTTATTCTGCTTGACAGATGGTTAGAGCCCAAAGGTATCTTAGAGATCATCTTCTTCTGTTTGATGCCTTGTAGTTTATAATTTATTAAACCAACCATTATTTATTAAATTTCTCCTGTGTGTCAGGCAATGTGCTGGATGTGGGGGATAGAGATAAACAAGACAGAAGTGAATCCTCCACTAATGAGAGTCATGGACATACTGGCAGGGGCAGTATAGGGTCCTATGGGGTTCCCTCAAAACTTGTCTTTGGAAGGCTTCTCAGAGCCAGCGACATATGAGCT
>RJWJ010049052.1:0-10387 GCA_004363605.1 Indri indri | reverse complement strand
AAATTAATTGGACAGCTAAAAATATATAGAAAAAATTAGCCGGGCATGGTGGCACATGCCTGTAGTCCCAGCTACTCGGGAGGCTGAGGCAGTAGGATTGCTTGAGCCCAGGAGTTTGAGGTTGCTGTGAGCTAGGCTGACGCCACGGCACTCTAGCCCGGGCAACAGAGTGAAACTCTGTCTCAAAAAAAAAAAAAAAAAAAGTTGAACTGATGTGTAACTTAGTGATTATGAGTGTGACTTCATGGTTCCAGAAATCTCTTAAGAGGCTTATATTGCATTTGGATTTAGAAAAAATTTTAAAATTATATTCACAGACTTGGACTTTACCTATGTTACTATACAGCAGCTAGTGAGCTTAATACATTAATTTTTTAACATCAAAACTGTTTTCTGTATGACTGCACACATCTTTAGTTGTTTTCACTTATTAACCACTTGCTTTGACATTGTGTTCTATTCTGCAAATAGAAAGGTCATTCGCTTAGAAAATGCTGACTTTTTACTGAGCTGGCATTTAACTTCCTAATTCATCATAGTTAAATAAATTGGGTAGTGTAAATTGACCGTATGTAATGCCTTTTAAAAGATCATTATACAATCAAATGATAATATGAAAATATTTATGCCTATCAATTATTTAAAACTAATTTATTCAGAGTTAGGGTTAAGAGTTTAAAAAGTCAGAGACATTAATGTACAATTCAAGTATCAGAATATTTTAGTTGAATGTTGTCACTAAGCTGGTGGAGATATTCCTTGTGTGTATGAAGTAGACGTGTTCTTTTCCAGAAACACTTTAATCTTCTAAATTCATGTTCTTCTCTGTTGATTTCAGAGGTGGTGTTTCTTTATTCTAAATTGATAAGCAGTTGGCAGTACTAACAATGCATTCCCCAAAATGTCACCTCTCTTCCTCAAAGAATTAGTAGTGTATGAACTGCCACCGAGACGTCCATCCCCGAGTTCTGTTGGCTTCACCCTCACTGTGTCCCAAGCCCTGGCTTCTCACCACCACTGCACCTCCCACTTTCGTCCCAGTCACTCTCATGCCTGGCTCTACTATAGGACTAGTCTCCTGATTGGTCTCCCCTTCCCTCCCCTTCATCCTAACCTCTTTCCGGCTGATCTTTTTACGAGGTCATTCCTTTTATCTTCTCTGCTTCTGGGCTCACGTAGAGTAAAGCCAGAGTCCTTACCAAGGCCTGCAGGACTCTCCCCCTTTCTGACGCTTCCCAACCCTATGGCCTCCTTGCCATTCCTTACTTGCTACAGAATCTTACCTCAGATAACTATGTTGTCTGCTCCCTCAAGTAGTCAGCAGAACACAAGCAGGCAAGTGCATGTGCGCACGCGCGTGCACACACACACGCACACACACTCACACTCACACTCACACTCACTCGCTCCACCTGTTTCTTTCCCCTGCTTTTTCTCCACAGCACTGGGTGTTCTCTGACATAGTATATATGGATTTGTTTATTGTCTGTCTCCCCCTCCTGGAATGGAAACCCCATGAGGAAAGGGACTTTCCTGTGTTCACTGCTATGTTTCCCCAGAGCCTAGAACAGTGCCTGATGGTTAGTAGGCCCTCAGTACATAGTTGTTGAATGAAGGAATATACTCAGAAAATGCATTTGATGTCAGTGAAGACATCCTCTTTTAACACACATAACTTCATCCACTTTGACTTTCAATTTTCATTGCTTAGTGTTTATTACAGCATATTGAAAACACCATTTAAAATAAAAGTTGTGTAATTTAAGCATATGAGAATTCAATTGTAAGGCTTTTCTCCAGCGTGAAGATTTTATTGGTGAACTTAAATGCCTGTAGTTGAACTTAAGGCCAGCTTAGTTTAAATTCCACATATTTCTGGTTAATTTCATGCCTGTATTTAAAAATTAGAGCATTGATGAAAGTGAGAAATTGCCAGTTTATGGGAAAATTAATGCTGAGAAGTGGGACTTCTGCTTACTTTCCTTTCTCCTAATTATAGGTGAAGTATTTGACTATTTGGTTGCACATGGAAGAATGAAGGAAAAAGAAGCAAGAGCTAAATTTAGACAGGTATGAATTACTGCATCTTTAGTTTGTCAATTTAATAAAGTGACTGTGCTTAGACCCTGAAGCAAACAAGTGTTTGCCTGTACAAATGCTTAGATGGCTCACTGGATGGCAGGGATTGGCCGTTCACCTCAACAAAAATGTATTAAGTGCCCTTCGTGCCTAAGGTGCTGTGCTAGAGGTAGCCATGGGTTCTATTCCTAGCTTTGTAATGTTGACAGTAGACTCTTAACTTTCCTTTTAACTATTCAGCCTTAAAAATCTAGAGCTTAGCTGGGCGTAATGGCTCACGCCTGTAATTCTAGCACTCTGGGAGGCTGAGACAGGTGGATTGCTTGAGCTCAGGAGTTCGAGACCATCCTGAGCAAGAGTGAGACCCCGTCTCTACTAAAATTAGAAAAAAAATTGGCCAGGCATCGTGGCTCGCACCTGTAGTCCCAGCTACGTGGGAGGCTGAGCCAGGAGGATCGCTTGAGCCCAGTAGTTTGAGGTTGCTGTGAGCTAGGCTGATGTTACAGCACTTGCCCCAGGCAACAGAGTGAGACTGTGTCTCAAAAAAAAAAAAATCCAGAGCTTTTCAAAAAATATCTATGATTACATTAACTAAAACCATTTCAGGGCTTTTAGCAAGGAGAATGACACAATCCCAAAATTGATTCTTAGTTTTTTCTTACATAAGCCAATACCAAATATAACAGTGTGTTAATTAGTGATTTTCCTCTTTGCTTCGTTTTTACCTTTGCTCTTTAAGGAGATAGGAGTTTTTTCTTTTTCTTTTTCTGTTTTTGAGACAGAGTCTCTGTTGCCCCAGCTGGAGTGAGTGCTGTGGCGTCAGCCTAGCTCACAGCAACCTCAAACTCCTGGGCTCAAGTGATCCTCTTCCTGCCTCAGCCTCCCGAGTAGCTGGGATTACAGGCACTCACCGTAACGCCTGACTAATTTTTCTGTTTTTAATATAGACGGGGTCTTGCTCTTGCTCAGGCTGGTCTCGAACTCCTGAGCTCAAGTGATCCTCCTGCCTTGCACTCCCAGAGTGCTGGGACTACAGGTATGAGGGACTGTGCCCCGTCAGGAAACAGGTTTTAATAAGCAGGTTTTAAGCATAAAGGTGACTTAACTCTTCTGTCTTTATTAATAATAAGTATTATTGATTGACCATGCCAGACACTGGTATGAGTGCTTTACCTACATAAGTGTAAACTTTGCAGCCGCCTTGTGAGATGAGGAGTATTATGCCCATTTGCTAAAAATAAGACAACTAAGACATGAGAAAATTAAATAACTTGCCCCAAATTCAATGCCTGTCAAGTAGCAGACCTTCCAATAGATTCAGAGACCCAGGCCCTCTGACTCCAACACTCAAAGTTCTGATTGTTATGTTGTGCTGTTATTTAGACCAGGAACCAGCAACTCTCTATGGAAAGAGCCAGATAGTGAACATTCAGGCTTTGTGGTCCCTGCAGTCTCTGTTGCAACTATTTAACTCTCCTGTTGTAGCATAGAAGCTAGTATAGACAGTACTAAATGAATTAACATGACTGTATTCCAAGAAAGGTTTATTTACAAAAACGGGGATAGGCCAGATGTAGCCCATAGGCCATAATTTGCCAACCCCTGATTGAGATGAAGGAAAAGAGTAAGTGCTTTACTACTTTTAAATTTTCTCTGGGCTGGGTGCGGTGGCTCACGCCTATCACCCTAGCACTCTGGGAGGCCTAGGTGGGAAGATCGCTTGAGCTCAGGAGTTCAAGACCAGCCTGAGCAAGAGTGAGACCCTGTCTCTACTAAAAATAGTAAAAATTAGCCGGGTGTGGTGACACACCCTCGCAGTTCCAGCTTCTGGGGAAGCTGAGGCAGGAGGATCACTTGAGCCCAGGAGTTTGAGGTTGCTGTGAGCTAGGCTGATGCCACGGGCGCTCTAGCCCGGGCAACAGAGTGAGAGTCTGTCTCAAAAAAAAAAAAAATTAACTCTGCTCACAGTTACAAGGTCCACATTGAAATGGCAGTAGGCCCTCATTTCTCTCAGAACCTTTAAATTTTGTTTTGTTCACATATACAGTTGTCATGACAGATAGGAAACTTAAGGTTTCACATTTGGAAAGGTGGTCTTAGCTGATTTTCTGGTTTTCTCTAAACAGTGCCTCCTTTGATTTGCTTAGTCTGATGTTCACAGTTAAGGATTCATTTCTAAGTTTCTTAACTTTTGCCGTTGCATAAATTTAAAAGCTTAAGAAATACTAATGTTACTTTGCCTTAAAATCTGTTAAACATCATAGTTGAAACTAACTTTAGCTATCACTTAACTTCTGATCCTCAGCTTTTCTAGCTGTAAAAAGAGGAACATATACTTGATGAGTTCTGAGTTCTTTCCAGTTCTAATATTTGATTCTGTGGTCTATGAAAGGAAACTCAAATTTTTATTAGAAAACCAGTGTCTCCCCTTTGCATAACTGTATTCTTAGTTTTTGCAAATTAGCCACCTTAGAGCCAATATTTTTGCCTCATACAACTTAAATTCCTTCCTACTCAGATGAATCTGACTTGCAGACATTTATGTGAATATGATTTACTGACCATGAGGAAAGGGCCAATGTCAGCCAGCAAGAGCATGTCTGTGTCCGGGCCCGCTCCAAGGATGCAGTGTGGCACTTAATCCCACAGCTGCGGTTCTCTTCCATCTCTACCCGGCCCCATCCGCCACCTGATGGGATCCAATTCATCAGAAAGACAGGCATTTACTAACCTAAATCTTGAGGCAGTTACTCTGAGTTTTTTGTTATTGTTTTGGTTTTGTTTTTTTAAGAGATGAGGTCTCCCTGTGTTGCCCGGGCTGGATTCAAATTCCTGGGCTCAAGTGATCCACTCACCTCCACCTCCCGAGTGGCTGAGACTACAGGCACGTGCCACCATGCCCAGCTTGTGGTTTTTATTTTAAATTCCCTGGAGAAATTCTGAAGCCTTTATTTGAGGAACCAATTAGTTAGACCAGGAAATTTGGTCGGGGGGAGGTGTGCTTTTACAATTAATGGCCTGATTTACAGTGCTTAGAATTAATGTAATCCCTTCTCCTTGCTGCGGTGTTTTTCTAAGACGGCTCCTTTAGACCTGGGAGAATCAAGCATGATATGGTGTTTCTGCTTTTCACTGTTTCTAAGTGCCATGCATTCCAGGAGCTTATAAGTCATCGTTACTGTGACTAAATAAAAAAAGTTTTCCTGTTCATGACAAGGAACATAGGCCCTTCTTTCCATATTCATGAGCAGGTGGGTTTTCCTCCTCCTCCTCCCTTCACCATTCCCAGCCTGGTGACTACTTCAGCCATTTTAGTTTCTTGGTTGAGCTTGTGTTCTTTTCAGAGAAGAAGAATAGATTCCTGGCTCTGTCTTCTTTACTTAGCTCTTTCTTCATGGGCTGTTAATGTTAGTGCCACTGTTCTTTCATATATGACTGAAAGTGAATTAGGCTAACATTCATACGTTAACGTAGACAACATCCAGGTTCTCACTTTCTTTAGAAAGCACTGCTCATAGCTTAAGAATGTGGCACACACCTATAATCCCAGGTACCCAGGAGGCTGAGGTGGGATGATTCTTGAGCCCAGGAATTTGAAACCCGCCTGAGCCAACATAGCATGACTCCATCTCAAAAATAAAAAATGTGCATGTAGAATACCAAAGAAAAGACTGAAAGCAAATATAAAACCAGAGATGCTATCTTTATTTAGTGTAATATGCACATATATTTGTGTATACTTTTCTGTATTTCCTAAAATTTCTACAATAAGTTTATAAAACTTCAATATTAGAAAATGAGACTGTTTTTAAAATGTTACCAGTAAATGTGAAATTTTGGTAAAACAATTGTTTAATTAGCAGCGCTAACCAACCACAGGAATAAATGCAAGTTGACTAAAGCGGGCTATTTGCTGAAAGTGGGAGGAATCATTATAATAGTGCACAGAGTATTAATAGTTTTCATAGTGTACGTATGTTGTAACATTCGTTCCTAGGAAGAGGAAACTGACCCTCAGAGAATTAAATAAGTCTGTCCCTGGTTTGGTTTTGAGTTGGTGACCCAGTCATGGGAAGGTTGCACTAAAGCCATCTGGTCCTGGGCCCGGGGGCAGCCAGGGTCCTCCAGATGCAGGGCGATTTGTTGGATTCTGGCATTACGCTCAAAAACAAGTGGAATGTCAACAGGCAGAGTCTAAGAAGAGACTTGCAGTTAAAACAAGGACATCCTCACCTTTGTCTTCTAGCCCTCAGGCCTGAATTTCTCCAGATCAAAAAGTTCAAAACATGAGAAAACTGTTTTTAGAAATCCACATTCAGGTGCTCACTGCGTATTTTTCATGTGTGAACATTGATGAAGTTATTTTCCTCTTAATTCGGAATCTGCTCCTGTGAGGACTGACCCTTGCATGTCTCCTCATTCAGATCGTGTCTGCAGTCCAATACTGCCATCAGAAACGGATCGTGCACAGAGACCTGAAGGTGGGTAGAAGCGTCCTACGTGTGTGCTCCAGTTGTATGCATTCAGGTCTGTCATTACACAAATGAGGCGTAGATTAGATTTTGTTATCAAATAAGACAAAAATACATCTCATAATAATTGGATCCTTTTAATCAAGTTATAGTAAAGAGAATTAAAAGTAAATAAAAGTGACATTTATGAGAAGTATTCTACGTTTCAGTTAAGGTGCGATAGTTGATCTCTGGAGGACAGTCCTCACGCAGCCAGAGATGAGGGCCTCCAAGAACGTGGACACACCTGGCCAGTGTCCTCAGCACTGCCTGGCATTCTCTTGTGCTTTTCCAGGCAGCGTCGTCTCCTGTTAACAGCAGAGCCTCTTTGAGGCTCTGTCACTGCCTCCACCCCAGCATAGGATGCGGTTTCCTGTTTCACAGAGAAAACGGAAACTGCAGGCCCTCGTCCTGGCCACACCTGCACCCATCCTTCAGCTCTCCTCTCCTTACAGGAAAGTGGGGCACCTGTGCTGCCCCTGCCTCTGTGTTCTGTGTCCTGTCTCCCTCTGTGCGCTGTGCTCTGTCGCTGTCCCATGCCTCTTTTCTCTCCATGTTTTCATCCTCCCCCTCCCGGCTTGCTTCTCACCAGCAGCATTTATACATGCTCAAGTCTATGCCATCTTTTTACCAAAACACCCCACCCCAGGTCTCCTTTCAAATACACCTTTTTTCTCTCTTCATAGTCACGGCATCTTTCTCTAAACATTTTCTAAATTCCACGTCTTAGCTTGGTCCTCACCCCACTCTTTCCTCAGGTGACTGTCATTGACTGGCTTGTCTGCGTGCCCACCCTCAGTGCATTTGTGTTCTTCCATTAGCTGCAGTGGCCACCTGTGTGCTAGCGACCCCCAAGGCCCTTCCTGCAGCCAGAGGGCTCTCCCAGGGTCCAGGTCCCAGCTGACAAAAGAGCGTCTTCACCTAAGTGTCCCTCAGGCACCTTAGATGCAGCACATTCAAAGCCTAAACTCTTCCTTCCTGGACTTGAACCTTCATTTCTCATTCTGGTGACAGGTGTCCCTCTGCTTTACCATCCATTCAGTCACCAACCAGGTCCTTTTACTGTTGTTCTCTAAATACCTGTTACGCTCACTCTTTTCTGTCTCTCACACTGTGCTAGGCCAGACACTGTCATCTCATAGTTGATTACAACACTAGTGTCTTGCCTGTTCTTCCCTGCTTCCAATTTTGCCTCTTCTTCCCATGCATGTTTTCCATATTGCACCAAGAAGGGACTTTTTTTAAAACACAAATAAGATTGTTATTTCTCTGTTTCAACCACTCTTCAGTGGCTCCCCATTCCCCTCAGGATGAAAACCCAAACTTCTTGAGTACAGTCCTTTGTCATTCAGCCCCGACCATCTCCCCAGCCCTCTCTCTCTGCATCTCTCTCTCCCGCACTTTCAGTTTCTTGAGTGAAACGTGCACTCGCTCACTTGTGTGTTCTCAGACTCAAAACACCGCTCCTCAACACACCCATTGTGACCAGGTACACCTTCTTGTGCTTCGACATCACTTCCTCTGGGAAGCGGTCCCTCCCTTTCAGTGCCAGGCCCACAGCCCCGTACCTCCTTGGTTACACAGCACTTGGGGCTCAGGGCAGCTGCTTATCTTTCTGCCTCTCCCCTTCTAGAGTATGAGCTTCTGAGGGCAGGGTTGTCTCTGTCCCGTTCAGTTCATTACATGTCCAGACACTAATATAACATCTGTTATGTAGAAGCCACATAGTAAATGTTTGTTGAAATAAATGAGAATGTGATTTGTGTCTTGAATGGGGTTTGTGATTCTCCCTTCCTCAATAATAGCCATTTTACAACTATTTAGCAGTTTTTGTGAAATGTGGCTATCCACTTAAAGCAAATACCCATTTTTTAAAGAACCCCTTATTATTCCTAATTTAAAACCCTGTCAAAGGGCTGGGCGTAGTGGCTCATGCCCATAATCCCAGCACTTTGGAAGGTACAGGTAAGATGATTGCTTGAGGCCAGGAGTTTAAGACCAGCCTGGGCAACATAGTGAAACTTGTCTCTACAAGAAAAATAAAATTAAAAATTTGCCGGGCATGGTGACACTCACCTGTAGTCTCAGCTACTGAGGCTGGAGCACTTCATGTCTGTTATTGATTGTTAATATTATAAAAGTATGAGTTCTAATTTGTCTCCTGTTTTTTTCCTCTAGGAAAAATGTGTTCTTATTTTATTAATTAGATATTAACTTTATGTCATTACAAAAAGCTTATTTTATGAAATGCCTGATCTTGTCCTAGTTTTGGTTAAATTACATTTTGATTAAATTTTATTTTTGTCTTTATGTTCTCCTTCTAGGCTGAAAATCTTTTGTTAGATGCCGATATGAACATTAAAATAGCAGATTTTGGTTTTAGCAATGAATTTACTGTTGGTAGTAAACTCGACACGTTTTGTGGCAGTCCTCCATACGCAGCTCCCGAGCTCTTCCAGGGCAAGAAATACGACGGTCCAGAGGTGGATGTGTGGAGTCTTGGGGTGATCCTGTACACGCTCGTCAGTGGCTCACTTCCCTTTGATGGGCAAAACCTGAAGGTACAGGAAGCAGTTGCATCCGTGTACTATACAAAACCAAAAGGAGTTTCATTAAATTACATGGGTTTATATTTTTAATGTTACATCAGTTTAGGGGTTTCAGTGGGTTTTTTGTTGTTTTTTAACCTAAAAGTTGATTCACTAGTTTTCTGTTCTTTCTCCCTTCCCAAAGGAACTGAGAGAGAGAGTATTAAGAGGGAAATACAGAATCCCTTTCTACATGTCTACAGACTGTGAAAACCTTCTCAAACGTTTTCTGGTGCTAAATCCAATTAAACGAGGCACTCTAGAGGTAATCGCATAAGTGAAAATAAGTAATAACTTTGGAGAGCTTTTAGAACTCAGCTTGGTTTGTGTGGCATACTGAGTGAATACTTGCTTTGGACTTTTTAAGCAGGAATTGAGACATTAAAAAATTTTTTTAAGTTACTCTTTGACCTACAGTCAACGACATGTTGAAATAAATTTGCCTAAATATTGTGATTATTGGAATATTTTATATTATGCTGCTAATGAACAGTTCACCTTTTCAGCAAATCATGAAGGACAGGTGGATCAATGCAGGGCACGAGGAAGATGAACTTAAACCATTCGTTGAGCCAGAACTAGACATCTCAGACCAGAAAAGAATAGGTAATTACTCTGTGCCTACATGCTTACGTGTGCATATG
The DNA here is from genome assembly GCA_004363605.1 of Indri indri. Lineage (NCBI taxonomy): Eukaryota > Metazoa > Chordata > Mammalia > Primates > Indriidae > Indri > Indri indri. The sequence goes on along the minus strand of RJWJ010049052.1, from coordinate 565 downwards.
TTTGTGTAAGTAATATATTTCTGTTTTGACTCATGTATGTGCCTAAAATGTGAATAATGGAATATTAAGCACAAATTATATAATGAATCAGCTTATCTGTTCTGTCGTATTTGGGAACTTAACTGTAGTTTCTTACAATAGCACCCAGTAACTCAGAAACAAGTGCTCATTTGTGTGAGAAAGTGTGTGATCTTTTAGGTTAAAGAAAATTATTTTACCCTGTAACAGAATGATTTCTTACCCAAACAAAACACATAAACTATATTATACACTTCTTTTTTAGGTATTTTGGTGGGAATGGGATATTCACAAGAAGAAATTCAAGAATCTCTTAGTAAAATGAAATATGATGAAATCACAGCCACGTACTTGTTGTTGGGGAGAAAGTCTTCAGAGGTAAGAGTGATCAGAGAGGAAGAGCTGAAACACCCTTTGTGTAAATTACCAGTTTGTGTAAACTATTTTCTTAGTTTTTATTTTTTAGATATGTATAACATATTTGACATATCATTTTAAAAAAATTTACCTGCAAATACCAGATCTAACTCCCATGACCATTACAAGC
>RJWJ010049051.1:0-10355 GCA_004363605.1 Indri indri | reverse complement strand
ATTCACAGTATACTTCTATTGGTTCTTCCTCTATGACTTACAACAATAAAATTTTTAACAATCAGAAATTGTGCCTGGCTCCTCCACAATCCAGATTGAGAAACACTCTCCTAAATCAAGATTATTAACCCAGAATCCACAAATTCCTTTTAATTCTGGGGAATCAGTAAATTCAGTGCCGTGTACTTTATGCTGGGTACTTAAAAACACAAGGTGTCCAGAGCCTTCCACAGAGGTCCATGACACAATAACACAAATCCCCACCTAGGTAATCGAGACCCTAAGGGAGTCTGGGGATCCCCACCCAACAGACCCAAGAGATGACAGGCAAATACCAGCTCAGGTACAGTGCTTTGAGGAAACCTGTGGATATTAGCGAAAGGAAGAAAGCTGGCCTCCAGGCCAGGCCTAGGAGATACTGCTCAGCTGACTCAGCTCTCTCCTGGAAGAGACTTTCACTGATAGCCATTTCCCCATATATTCAACAAAGTGCACAACTTTGTCTAATTACAAGGAACCTCCCCCAGTTTGGGCTGGGCTTTGTACGAGTATCAGCATGCCTTACCGACAACGCTGCAGGGTATGTTCTATTACACCCATTTTACAAGATGAAATATTGAGGCCAGAGAATAAAGTTAACTTGCCCAAGGGCATCAAACCAATGGTTACTAGGGCTGAGATGTGAATTTGGGACCTTCTTGCCATGCTATGCCTCCTCTCCCATAGGGGGCCATCTCTCCCAGGCTTACTTGATGTATTTCATTTTTGACACAAGAACAATTAGAAACCCAGATCTTCACAGCTATTTAGTGGCAGAGTTGCCTGTGAACCCAGGCTTTTAAAACTCATTTATTGTTGTCCCCCCTCTCTCCTCTCTACACCAACATTCTTGCTGTCATAGAATAAAATACAATTTCTCCAAAATCCAAGTGATATTGGAATTTCATCAGGATAGGCCTCCAATCAGTACTGCTTTCAGCATAGTACTTACCATTTACCAGTATCAACCTGTGTTTGTTGAATACATTTGGAGGAATTCATTAAAAATTTATAAGAGAAACGTTAGACCAAATCTGCTAATAAATATCAATTGCTCGAGTCAAATTAAATTTTTGTTTCCTACAATTGCCACCTTATTCGCTGCTTTCTTTCTTCATTCAATTCACTAATACTGGCTCTCATCCAACCATGCCCAAGGCACCCAAACAAGCACTTCGAGTTTCAAAGACTCACGGATGTAGATCCTGCCTCAACGGTAACAATGGCACCAAAAGAGCAAAGGGAACTAGAATGCAGAGACAGAACCCTGAGAAACACTGATAAAGTACCGTAGCAATCACGAAGAGCGATGACCCAGGAGGTAGGCCGTGCGGGGAGAGACCAGGGAATACTCCACAAAATCTGCTGCAGTTGGGTATGCAGTTTTGAAACTATATGCGATACCCCCTTTCAAAATCTATCACCCAACTCTTTCTTCAAAAATTTGAGTCAAAGTACAGCCAACTTTGTGGTTGTCCTATCTGAATTCTTGGCATTTTGTAAGCAGAGCTTTAAAACAGATTAATTCGAAATGTCAAGAATTAAAGAGACTACTTTCAATGCCCCGGTTAAAAAAAATTATTACCCAAAATAAAAAGATTTTCTGTATCGCAAAGCATTCATAAAGTGAAAATGTGCTTGGTCTGCAGACTGCAAATAAAACAGGTTAAACATTTCGGGTAACCACGTAAACAAATTTCATTCAACAACGTTCCGGCTTGGAAAGCCCCTCCCTCCTCCCTCGGTGGGTGCCTACGTGGAGCTCTTGAATCCGGTTCTGGAGCCCAGAATGTGATTTTTAGGACCCGTCGCATAATTTCACAACCAGGCATTCTTGCATCCCTGTTTATACCTGAATAGTAGAAAGTTCCGGAAAAAGCCAGGGGTGATCGATTGACCTTTCACTGCGGCTCCTTCAACACTGAAGGTTCGGTGCTTGGTGAGCAGAGACCACCGAACAATGGTGATGCCAGGAGCGCTGCACGGCAGCAAGGGAAGGACTGCGGGCTCGGGGGGCGTAGAAGTCCCCACCTCACCCCCCGGGGACCGAACCCGGGAAGGTCGTCCTGTGCGCGCCCCACACTCCGGGCAGAGGAGACCCCGACACTCGCACACCCGCCTCTCCCAGCGGAGAGAGAACCGGCCGCTGGAGGAGGGGACCCAAGGCTACTAAAAGGCGGATTAGCAGCAACGCGAAACTCACGACCCCGCCTCTCCCCCAGAGAAACCGATATTGAGAAATGTAAAGGTCACTCGGGATTATTTACCTGCCCCGCGGGTCTGGGATCCGAGGCCAGGGCCTGGGCTGCCTCGGGGAGAAGGGCAGGTGTGTTGGGGGGAATGTAGGGGGGAAACTGAGGCGCAGGGGGGTGAGGAGGCTGGCTGGGGGCACAAATGGGGACCGGGATGCCGATGCCGGAGGAGATGGGGTTGCACTGGCTGGAATGCCGGAAAACCCCGGGAAGCGGTGGGAAACCCCCTCCCTCGGGACCGGCGGGGACGCCCCACCGCCCCTACTCACTCGGGTCGGAGGCGGGAGCACGCACCGCAGGCGGAGCTGGCGACGCCGAGCCGAGCGAGGGCGCGAGCAGGCCGAGAGCCGCCGAGAGCGCCCGCCCGCGCCTTTTAAATAGCGCATGTGGGCGTGGCCTGAGCCCACCCCTCCCCGCCCCGCCCCGCCTCGCCTCGCGGATTCCCGGACCGCTAGGAGGGCTGGGGCGTCGGGGGGGAGTAGCGGCCGGGCCGGGGCTGGGGACAGGAGACAAAAGGCAGGACTCCCGCCTCTTCCTGTGGCTTCCCGCCCGCCCCGCATCTTCCCACGTCCCGGGACCTCTCCCGCCGGCCACACACCTCCCCAGTGGGACCCTGCGGTTCCCACAAACCTTGAGGACTTGCAGAGGGGCCTTCCTCAGCCAGCGGGGGGCCGGGCGGCGGGGCGGTGCCACTGGGAAGTAGCCCCGCAGCCCTGCCTTGGACCTGCCCTGCGCGGGCGCCGGGCCCCCTCCTTCTGGAGGAACAGTCCAAGGTCGGGGGGGCTCCCGCAAAAATCGGCCGAACGGGGATTTCCGCCACTCCCTCCCCCATTGCCTTGTCCTTATAAGTAAACTCAACGTGATTAACTTCCTAGTGGACAAATATTCTCTGGTCCGATCTCCAGCTTCTGGGAATCTGCGACTTTCCTGTTCTTAAATGGCAAAATTCCTCATCTAGACTAAATAAATGACGTTAGGAAAACGCCGCATTCCCGAAGTGTTTTGCTCTTCCCACCACGAGGGCAGGGCACACGTTGCTGAGGGGGAAGAAACGGAAACCTGCGCCCCAAAGGGCCCTGGGTTTTCGATTTGCTGATGTCAGAAAAGCCTGGCATGCCAGTGACATCCAAAGGGACCTAATAACTAAGCTACAGGATGATTTATTGTTTTAGATGAGAAGGAAAATAAACAGTGTAATCTGTATCTGGTTCTAGGCCTTCTGATGACCTCTCCTGCCAGAAGCGATGGTCCCTGAGAATTGATATTTGGGGGGTGGGGAGCTCTAAAAAGGCGGTAACCAAAATCCCCTCATGCCACAAATGCATGAGCTCTGGTCTAGAGCTTCTCACCCTCCACACTAGTGACGTCTTGGGCTGGATAATTCTTTTTGTGGGGGGCTGTCCTTGCCTTGTAGGAGGCCTCCACTCACTAGATGCCAGTAGTACCCTTCCCCCCACGTTGTGACAATCAAAAATGTCTAGACATTGCCAAATGCCCTCTGGGGAGGGAGGGCAGGAAGCATATATCTGCACGACAAAGTGCAGACCTGGCTTATAATATTTGTTTTATATGCTGGGGCCAATCCAGGATAAACTCATTATAATAGCAGCCTTATTCTCTCCACCAAGTACTGTACAAAAACACATAGTGGTGATTGACACCTCCTGATACTGTGGCAGGAATCTGGAAGTATTCTTGCCTGCTGTGAGCTTTTCTAAATATGGGCAATAGTTATTTCCATGATATCAGCTAATGTAAGTGACTTGACTTCTTAGCCAACATGAAAATTCTGTTCCTCAGATTCTACATTTTTTTTTTAGCTCAGCTACGTATTTTTTCTTGCACAGGTCTGTGTAGTGCTTCTGCTGGGTGAAACTAAATCAGTGAATTTCACTGCAGCACTGGCTTTCAGCAAACCATTGTCCTTTCTCTTCTACCCTTGAGATCTTCTCAATGCCTCTCTGTGGAAGGGGCCTCCCACACCTGACCTGTTTGCTTTCTGTCGGGCTCACGTTGTCCCTGAATTCCACAGCTGCATCTTATCATTTGAACTTGGGCTTGCTTCTGACCTAGAAGTATTTCTGCTGTATGTCCCCATATATATATTTCTCTCTGCATCTCACAGCAAGTCTGGGGATGACATACACAACATTTGATTTTGAATAAATCTGTTTGTATTTAATTACCAACACTTTAAAAATATTTTTATTTCCCTGTTCTTTAAACACTTCTTTAATCTGTTGACTCTTCTCGTTATGAACATGAGAAGTTCTTTAAGTTTTTTTAGACAGAGTGTGAGCTTTGAAATCAAACAGACGTGGTTTCAACATACAGCGCTACCACCTGTTAGCTCTGTGAACTTGGGCTAAGTACTTGACCTCTTTACACCTGTTTATCTGTAAAATGGTGATACTACACACTTGTAGAGTTGTTATGAGGATTAAATCAGAGGAGGCATGTAAAATGCCAAGCATAGCGCCCGGCACGTGGTAAATACTGAATAAGTGATGGTTCTTATGTTAAGCAAGGATATCTTGATATCCGTTTCTGCCTCTTGAGAAAGAAACAGAAATTGTGCTTTGCTAAGCACTCATCTTGTGGCCTTCTCCAGGGTTTGGTAATAAGAAGGTGTGCAGTGTTTTCCAAAACAATTAAGGGCCTTCACTACAAAGCATTTTTGTGCCTGGGGAAGGGCTACTGGAAGAAATTTGTCCTCCTGTAGAAGCATACGCCCTTCTTAATTGCGTAAGGTAATAGTCTGTTTGACCCTTTCAACATTGTAATAGGCAACATTGAAGGTTAAATGTGTCCAGCAGGATGTTTCTTTTTCCCACTCACAATGCACATTATACCTGTAACAACTTCATTTTCTGGAACCCATCAACCAATTTCCAAAGTCTTCTGTCAAGGTGACTGTCCTAAGGCAAGTTGAACCAAGGCTGCCTTTCTTCATGACCTCGTGCTTCAAGCTTAGATTCTTCGAATATTTTTATTATTTTTATTTCATGCCACTTTTTCTTCACAAAACTCTGAATCAGATGAGTGTGACTACAAACATAAGGCCTCTTTATTTTATTTTAGGGCAATAAGTTCTTCCCAGAAGCGAGCTGGGTTGGGTGGAGAAGAATTTTTTAGTCTAAAAATTTTACTATGAAATAAAAGAAAAAAATTAGTTCTCACTTTGCTAATGCACACACTTAATAATACAAAAAGAAGCAACTGTTCTACCTTAGTTCTTAGCTAAGATTTAGCCTCAGTGGTAGGAATTAAAAATTACTCATACTCTATGATGCATTATCTGACAGAAAATAGATTACTTATGCTTACATTTTGAAAGGTAAATTAGATTGTTCTTGATTTTTTTGTCATAGTTGCTTTTTTAAGTTTGCCATAAACTCCTACTTCTTCATACTTGCTTCATTTCCTAACTCACTTTCTCGAGTAGGTACAATCTTCCTTCAGTGCTGTTACTTTTAATGACAGCGTTATTGGTGTGTTCTTGTCAGGTAGAGCTTTCTAGCATTTTGAGCTCTGTTTATGCTTTTTATTACAGCAGAGTTGTTCTAGCACTGCTAGTATAAAAAACACTGTTAACTTTAATCTCCTAGACAGCCTATTCTATCCACCTTATTTCAATCCCTTAAATGGCCTATTTCACTTTTCTCTCTTATTTTCAGCTGGTGACATTGCCTTCTTCATTGGCGTTCACAGCCACGAGCCAACATTTGCTCAGCCTTCTTCCACTCTGCCTGGAAGCATCCAGGTTTTCTCCATGTTTATACTTGCTATCCCTGATCCTGGAGGAGAAGGTGATTCTCCCACTCCTTACTAAAAATACCCACTCTGCTTGGGGTTTTCGATCCATTTCTTGGGCATTCTTTAAAGTTGTGCATCACTTAACAAATGGAGATACATTACGAGAAATGTCTCATTAGGCGATTTTGTTGCTGTGTGAACATCATAGAGTGTACCGACATAAACCTAGATGGTATGGCCTACCACACACCCAGGCTATATGGTACATTCTGTTGCTCCTGGGCTGCAAACATGTACAGCATGTTACTGTGCTTGATACTGTAGGCAACTGTAGCACAGTGGTAAATGTTTCTGTATCTAAACGTAGAGAAGGTTCAGTAAAAAACATAGCATTATACTCTTATGGGACCACCGTTGTATAAGCAGTCCATTGCTGACTGAAAGTCTTCATGCTGCGCATGGCAGTACTCCCTTGCTCTTCAATTTCTATGTCTCTACTGTTCCCGTTCAGGTGACAAAAATGGTCTTTTCCCCATATTTTAAAAAACTGACAAAAATCGGCGGTCGGGGGGCATGTGACCTAAGCCCATTAAATCAGAGTGACTCTCAGGACTCTGCTGGGGTGCTGAGACAGAACCATGCTCACCTGTTCTGGAAGGTGCTACATGCATAGAAGAGGCCTAGAGTTACTGCCAACATTTTTGCTAGTTGAAAGCGGCTGAGGATGATTTGGCACAGACAGGAGGACAGAGAAATGGAAGCAGAGCTCTAAACAAACTACTTACCAAGTTTACCTACCTGGGGGATCCTTTCTTGAGGGAGCAGATGAGTTTCCATTGTTGTTTGATTCATTGTTGTTTGATCCATTTTGAGATAGATTTTCTGTTACCTGCAGTTAGGACGACAAATGGATTGTGGTGGTTTGAAACGATATCCACAAGTTCTTTGATAGTCCTCCTTTTAACAGGTGGAATTTAATTCATTCCCCTCCCCTTGGGTGCGGGCTATTTAGTGACTTGCTTCTAGAAAATATTAATAGAATAAGGTGTATCATTATGATTCTGAGACTAAATCAGAAAAGGTTTTGTGACTTCTTCCTCATTCTTCCCCCTCCCTTCTTCTCTTATCCCCTGTCCATCTCTCTCTCTCTCTCTGTCTCTCCCCCTCACCCCCCTACCCTTCACTTGCTGCAGGGGAAGCCAGCTGCCATGTCAGGAGGACACTCAAGCAGGCTGTGGAGGGCTCACATGGTGAGGAACAGAGGCATCTGGCCAACAATCCCAGAGGAGCTGAACCCTTCTGCCAACAAAAATATGAATGAGCTTGGAAGGCGATATTACAGTCCTGTCAAGCCTGGAAATGATTCCAGCCTTGGCTGACACTTTGGCTGCAACCTTGTGAGAGGTCCTGAGACTCTCACTGTGGTCATTGGAGAGTTCCTAATTGCCTAACCAATTACCATTTTTTTGGTCCTTACCCTACTTGACCTCTTGGTTATTGGACAACATTGAATAAAAATATGATTGTGTAAACATGCACAGAATGAGATAATTTAGTAGGGATACACTTCTGAAATTTCACGCAAATGTTAACTTCTGTCTTTCGATACCGTTCTGACGAGAAATGGTAATAAATTCTCAAAGCCACAACCACTAGGAAGCATCCTTTTTCCCCTCAAAAACTGTAATGTGAAGACCAGAGGATACTAGAGGATGCATTAAATGATTTTTCAATCTCATTTATGATAGGAAATGCCAGACACTTCAGGAAAATTAAAGTATATATATATTTACTTTCTAACTTTTATATAGATTTTTATTCTTGCTAAAGATTATGTAAAAATAAATGTATATTTTATCCACCAAATTTCAAGAAGGATTTTAAAATTTGCAATAGGGCTTATCCAAAAATTTTGGGTTTTCCCCCTGTTCAGGAAAAGACTAACTGGAAAATTACTCTAATTTGGGATTTAAAAATTAACGTTTAGGTGTATATTTCATTTTAAATGTAGTTAATGAGACTCCCATATGTATCTTGATCATTGAGCAAAGCTCTAAAAAAAAACCTCATAAAAATTTCCACTTAAAACTCTGTGTGTGTATACGTGTATTTCTCTGGGAAATGATGTAAGGAAGGTTAACTAGATTTTGGAAACAATACACAATGCTATAATTGATAGGCACTTAATTATTTATGGTACATACCTGCCAGGATTTTTGTGTAATCCTCACATATGGATTAAAAGTCAGTTGTAAAATGAAACTTTTCTTGTAAAAGAAAATAAAAACTCATGTTTGTATAGCTCTCACCTCATAAGAAAAGTGTTGAGCTATAGGAAAAAGGTTAATGCTTTTTTTAAAAAAAAATAGTTTGCATAAATTCTATATTTGTATCTTTATAAGGAGTGCTGGCTTAGATTTTACTTTAAACATTATTGACTTACACTGTACTGAAAACATTTTGGGATTACCTAATTCCCATTCCTAATTCTTAAATAATGTCATGTGTTGAAAGACTCAGCTTTTGATTTATTTGTCCCTATGTTCACTTCAATTATAAGATTTGGAGTGTTGCTGCAGAACTAAACTCCACTGACCTGTTAATGGCTGGGTATAAGCTCAAATATATACACTGTATATAAATATATATATGCACACACACGTGCATGCATGGACTTGCAAAACCATCTGGGTTCTCTGGGAAAGAGCATCAGGCTATCCTGGAGTGATCATCCTCCCAAAATCAGCTGAAAAATCATAAATGAGGAAGAGCCAAAGTCCATGCCACTGGCTGTTCTTCAAGCCAACAACATGTGTTTCAATCAAATAACAATAACTATTGAATGTTCCTTGCATGTCAAACAGTGTAGAAATATTCTTCTGGTCCATACGACAGCCTTGTAAGGTTGTTATCTTTCTTTCCATTTTTACCTATAAGAAAAGTGGGACTCATGGAAAGTGAATAACTTGTCGAAGGCCACAGAACTAGTAAGTGGCAGAACTGGAATTCGAGTCCAGTCTGGACCCAAATCTCACACTCTTTCCACTACCAAATGGGGCCTTTTAACAAAGATTCTATCTGGTCATGCTACAGGAATGAAGAAAAGTACCTTTGCTTGAAGACACTAAAGACTTATAGTTCCTTGGAACAAGTCTTTGGGCAAACCAAACATAAAGCTTTCCAGTGTGAGGAGCCCCCCCAGCATAGCTGACTGAAGTGAAGGCTGGGGCAAGTTGTGCTACCATGCACAATCCTAGCTGGTCTTCAACCTGGGAGTGGGTCAGGGGACAGGGCCTCTGCTGAAGGGTGGTGGGGGCAGGGGACAAGGCAGACATGAAGGAAGCAAACTCATTAAAAAGGCACTGCACTTTGACTATCCTCATGGGGCAAAAGCCTGCCAGATGATGGATGAGCATGTCACATTATGCTAACACAAAATTACCAAAGTCTAACTCAGAGCACAGCCATTCTGTCCCACTTCCTCTTTGGGGCATAAGGATGGTATAAATTCCTTATACAGGGCAGGAATGAAGAGACCCGCACGTGGTCTCGCCTCTGCCACTACTTACTTATCTGTGGAATCTTGGGTGCGTTACTTAACTTCTTGAGCTTAAGTTTCCTAAGTTTAGCTGATCATTCAGGTCCCATTTAGCTCTAAAAATCTACTAGTAGCAACTACATGGTATTGTAGGCATGTATTTTTTTGACAAGGAAAGCTATTCGCATGCATCCATCAGGGTTTCTTAGTTGCAGATAACAGAATTTCTGAGAGGGGCAAAGAGCCAAAGGATGCTATAGAGTCAGGATCACTGCCTGACCCCAGCGTGGCACAGTTTTAAAGGAGTCCCCATTGCTGCCTGTGCCTGGCTCTCAACATCTGTTATGCTAGAGCCTGGGAGTAGACCTCCTGCTTCAGCTACTAGAAGATCTGCTGTCACTGACTATGGCCAAACCCTTGTGTTGCCCATTTACCTTCCAAATCTGGCTCAGGGATCTTCCATCAGGGCTTGGTGGAAACTAGGTTATGTGTGGAACCTGAGCTGCAAGGGAGTCTTGGAAACGTTTAGCTTTCTATCCTCCGGAGAACAGGAAGCTGTGTTCAAAGAGCGAGTGGGTGTTAAGTGAGTCTGTGTGCAGTGTCCGCCACATCGTGTTATTAATACGTTGCTGTGCAAAAAGTTGGGAGGAACCAGTATGCACACTATGAGTCCATTTTTATATATATAAAAAATGTACTCTATAAAAAAGTCTGAAAAGGTATACATGAAAATTTCAGTAGTGCTTTGCTTTGATCAGAAGGATTACTGT